>BPLR01001123.1:0-123152 GCA_021605095.1 Caerostris extrusa
ATTCTTAAAAATTAAATAATTGTTTAATAAATCTTTCTAATATAGAAAAGGTATTCTTTTAAAAATTTCTTTTAATAAGAAACATAAATTCTTTTTTAATTATTCTTTTTAAGAACTCTTTTAATACTACTTTTATAAGAATTCCTTATTTTTTAATTTAAAAATGTTCTAATAAAACTGTTTCACTTTTGAGATCACATATTTGCATAGTAAATATTACTCTAGAATATTTGCCAACCAGGAACAGGTATATTACTGTTAAATAAAAAAAAAATTATTGTTAATTTTTTATTTCCTTCTTTCTTTTTATATTCCTTTCAATTAGACTCCATTGAAAAAATCGTTCTTCGGAACAAAAAGCCAGACGATTCTGGACTCGATTACGCCAGGTGTCGATTACGTACGAGATTCTTATAAATTCTATGCCTAAATAAATAAATAAATGAAAGAGGTGCTAAGCCTAATGATACGAAGTCAAACGCACTGTGACAGGTGAAACCACTCTTACAGAAACTCCTCGATTAAGTTTCTTTGAAAATAATTTTTTTTTAAAAGAACATTAACAATAGAAAATTTTCTTTTAAAAATAAAAAGTTTTTTTGTGTAAAAATGTATTTATATATTATTAATTTATAATAATAATTTATATATTTAAAAAATGTTTATTTTATTTATAACGCCCAATAATAAAATTTAACAACGATAAAATTTTAAAACAATATTTACAATTCGAACTTTTTCATTGATTATTATGAAATTATTATGAAAATATGAAAAATATATATCTTTCTTATATCTATTTATCTATCTTTATCTATTATTAAAATTTCTTCTTAGTTATTTAGAAGAAAATGCAAATAGCATATTTTATAATTATAAATGTTATAAAACCTATTTGCCAGTTCTGCTAAATAATTTAGATTATTTTTAAGAAAAAAATTTTAATAAGAATAATTTTTAATAATAATAAAATTTCGATATATGAGTACCTATGTTACCATAGGCACTAACATATCGAAAAATAATATTCAATTTTATTTAAATATCAAAACTTTTTTAATTTCTTTTCAGATAAATTTTTCCAATTTTTTTTTTTTAAATACGAATTTTATTAAGAAAATGACGAAATTCTAAAAGTAATTGTAAATAAGTTGTTATCTCAAAAATACAAATTCATTTGACGTAGAAAATTTGACTGATCTGCTTTTAATACGCTTTTATTAGTTTCACCTGTATGTTTGTATATATGTAATTGACTCTTTGGGTTCGATTTTGCCATAATTTAAGCGATCCGATTTAATTTAAACGTTGTAGCCTTAACAAGGACCGACGACACTAAAATATTTTGATCAGTTTATTATCTCATCATGATTAGGATCGCCAGGATTAGTGATTAGAACACACAGCCTTTGAAAAGTCATCTTGATCGGCGATAATTTTTCCCCTGGAGATCTGTTTCTCCTCATACACACTATTTAAGCTGTAAAGAAACATTTACAGACATCTTTTAGACATTCAAACCTACGTGGGAAAGCGGCACAACGGATTACGTGATTGTGGATTAGGAGATTCCCTGTTCGAATCTGGCTGGCTCGACATATTCGCATTTAGCCTTTGATTTACTCGCAATTAAATTATTGTCGGAACCAGTCCTCCGTACCGGGATCTCATTTAAATATTAAAGTTTAAAAACACGCTTTTAGAGTTAATCAAACTAAAAAGTAAAAAATAAATTAATAATTTAAAAACTAAAAAAAAAACACGCTTTTAGAGTTAATCAAACTAAAAAGTAAAAAATAATTGTTAACAAAAAAAATGACTGACGAGAAAATGAATGTCCCTGTTCTAAAAGCGTGGGGTGCTCGATATCAATCGTTGTAATTTTCACTAGTTTCATTCCGAAATGTAGAGTTAGTTTAAAAATGTCATACAAAAGCACCCACGATTTTAGAACAGTGACATTCACTTTCTCGTCAGTCGCCCTATTCTTATGTTAACATTTATTTTAATTAGATTAAGTTCGAAAAAAAGCGTGTTTTAATTTTTAAACTATTCATTTATTCATTTGTAAGAGTTTAGTAGATAGAGCATTGAATTTCTAATTTGAGAAATATCAGTTGTAAACGCAAGAAACGATACAAAATAATTAATTTCTGGGGTGAAATATTTCTGATAAATCTGCAAATTTAAAAATTCCTTCCCGATTTCGTGAAAGTTTGAGAATAGGGCAAACATTCCAGATGCTATATTCGCTTGCTATCTTGGTTCAAATTACCAAAGAACAATATAAGTGCATGATAGCGGGACATGACCACCATATTTGCATATTAACACTCAATCTTTTGCAAATCTGCAATACCAGCCACATATCAGATCCCAGATCAATGTAACTGGCATTGCAAAACAAAAACTTTATTGTATTGATGCAAATAAATCAAAAAACATGTTAAGATGTTACGTAATATATAATTAAGAATTGGGCCTGATGGCAGAGTGGGAAGCGCTCTAAGGTACCACAGGTATCAGGTTCGAATCTCGACTGTGCCATGGAGGTTTGTAGTGGTTCGGAATCCATTTTAAACAGTAGGTGCCGGTCCTAATAGTAGAGCGTTGTGGGGGTAGTGTTACTCGCGTCCATAGTCCATCTTCCTGCTACACGTTCCACATGGGTAGTGCTAAATGATTAACAGCACTGCAGACTTTACTTAAGGCATAAAGATTAACTGTCTGTAGTACCAGCTATATTAGATAACAACAGCATATAATTACAATTCCACGGCATGTAATGAAATTCGAGAATTAAACTTCAAATACCAAATCTAACTATGTTATCAAACTATATGTTAAAATAGTACACTATGAGTGCATGGTAGTGTGGCATGACCATCATGTTGCACATTGATACTGAATCTTCTGCAAATCTGCAATCCCAGACACATATCAGATCTCAGGACAATGTTAACTGGCATTATAAAACAACAAACCTTTTTCTTGTATTGATGCAAATAAATAAAAAAAAAAAACATAATAAGATGTTATGCAATATATAATTAAAATTCCACGGCATGTAAAAAGATATTGAGAATTAAACTTCAAAATATCAAATCTGCCTATGTTATCAACAACATGGGAATCGAAGACCTCAAAAGGCCTGAACATGGTTCAAGGAATATGCAAAGTATGCGAAGCCATAGATCTCCCAAAGCAAAGTTAAGTAAAGTTGGTGTCGTTCCAAATACTCTTAAAATGCTGTCTAGAATTTGTTAAGAAAATTACTAGGGTCTCTATACTTTAATTTCAAATAAAGGATATAAGGGTTTTATAATTCAGTTTCCGGATTTAAATATTTCTTCATACAAAAATTCTCAGTCTTTCCATGAACAAAAAAATCATACACTGTACATGTGAAGACGATTAATATTTTTATTGGATGAAATCCTTTCATAATATGTCGTATTTGAAGCAAAGTAATGTTATAGTTGATCTGATTTGAATGACAGCAGTATTAAGTCAAGGAAAAACTTTTCTTTGGGTTTCTAAATTCCAATTATCTCGAACAGCGATCTGCAAACATCTAACTAGCATTTCTTCTTCTTCACGGCCCATGGTGGACCAACGTTATCTGCCTATTGGCAGATACGCGTAACATTTATACACATAAAAATAACATCACCTTAAGCAATTGGAAAATAGACCAAAAATTATTGGGAATCCTGAAATTGGGAAGCAATTATTAACAATCGTAAATCATTAAAATGGTGATGATAAGTCTGATGGCCTAGTGGCTGGCGTTCGGTAGCCCAGGTTTCGGGTTCGAGTCCCGGCGGTGCCGTGGGTGTTTGTAGTGGTTAGGAATTCACTTTAAAGCGTATGTCCAGGTCTAACAGCATCGTAGAGCGTTGCGGGGGTAGTGTTACTCCGCATCCGTCGCTTATCTTCAAGCTACACACACCTCCGCTAAGTGAGTAACGTCGGTGCGGCGCTTACCTCAAGGTATCCAAGACCACTGTCTAAGTGTTTTGCCAGCTGTATTAGAACAAAAATCATTAAAATGCTCTGGCGCTTGGTGCCGCAGGTTTTGTGTTCGAGTCCCGGCGGTGCCATGGATGTTTATAGTGGTTCGGAATCCACTTTAAACAGTAGGTCCAGTCTAATAGGATCGTAGAGCGTTGTGGGTGTAGCGTTACTCGCGTCCGTAACATATCTTCAAGTTACACGTGTTCCTGAGTAGTGCTAAATGAGTAACAACAATGCAACCTTTCCTTATCTCATAAAGATAACTGTCTCCGTATTGCCAGCTGCATTAGGAAAAAAACCTTAAATTTGGCTTTATCTCCAAGGTTAAGAAGTGATATAGTTTATTACTTTATGTAATTCGTCCCTTGGTTCAGTTGTAAGATGAGCAGCTACCAAACCAGAGGTTCTGGTTTGAAACCAGCACTAATGCCTTCAGAAGCAATGATGCCTGATAGGTATTATAACAATAAACGCTTCCCATCTACAGTCAGTCTGCCAGGTGGGAGCCTTCTGTTTTTTCTCTCATGCAATTGGGGGAACAATTTTCCCTCAAATCCTTCCAAAAGACATTAGTATTCTATCATTATTTATCGATGTGCATACGATAGTAGAGCACAAGGTTCACTCAGGTACACCAGGATCGCGATCTGACGCTTCCAGAAGAATAAAGTCTTTCAAAAGATTTTAAGAGGTCATATACCTTTTGCATACATGTCATACAAAAAGAAAATGTAGGAAGCTACCATTAAGCAACTCGCTGTCAATGCAAGACCTTTTTGACACAATCAAAGCAATGATTGTGTCAATCAATAATTGGCTCAGCTCACATAAGAGAACCGAATGTTTATCATCTTACTCATAAGTAAGATTGATACTATTCTGTTATGAAGGGCACAATCATAACAGATATAACATCTAAACAGATACAGTTGACAAATGTCCTTACTCACACAGTGTTCTTGGAACAAATAACCTACTTGGCCTGGCCTTCATAAAGCCTAAAATTGCAAATTCTACTTGAGGAACTTGCGTTGTTATTGTTTTTATCCCACTTGATAGACAGCAACATCTAGACCAAGTTCAAGAACCCGTGTGGTCTCAGGGGAAGGAAGGAAAGGGGAGGGGCAGATTCTGTTGTGATGGAGCACAAGTTGGTAGAAGTCTGACTTGACCGTGAAGCTGACTTTTTACAGGGTAGGGTTGTCAGACCTACGCCCAACAGTCATATTAGACCGAGACCTGAGTTTTAAAGAGGATTTCGAACCACTACAAATATCTATGGCACCATCGGGACTATTACTGCTACTACACCACACCACATCACTGTACCTAGAGCTGAGTTGCCCCTATACAGTTTGGGAATGATGTGGGTGAGAATGGAGAACCTGAAAGGCAGAAGTCTGACTTAAGTCCGAATTGCTGAAGAAGGAAGATAGTGCCTTTTAGGATGAACTATCCCCAATTTGCATATCGTATGGGTGAAAGCCCGGAAAACTACCACAAGGTAGTCCGACTAACGATTCAAGAGGCTGAACATCTCCTCGTGTTTTGAAGCAGTGTCTACAACAAAGCCGCCAGCGGATTGAACCTCCGTCCTAATGCTCACCAGCGGCGCACGTTCCCACTGAGCCATGAGTAGAAATTTACGTTCCTACATAATTGATTTTATATGCTTTTCCTCAAACTTTCAGAACAAACACCTAGGTTTTAATTGATACTAGTCCTGGAATATATTAGTTATAATATACTTAAAGAAGGCTTCGGACAAATTGATGCATCTGCAGCGCCAAATTCAATTTGTAGAACGATATGAAAAACCTTAAAAATAAATTCTATGTTTTCCTTTTAGGTGGATTGCTATGCCTCCCTAGCCCAAGCTGTCAAAACTCATACCCTGTATTGACATTTCATGTTCTGAAATCGCACGGACAATTGGGCCACGTTTCTGTTAAGACTGGCATTCCACAAAATGCAGGATGACAAGAGAAACAGCTAACACCTCATTCCAGCGAAACAGTTGGGAGTGGTTACTATTTTGAAGACGTCATAAATTCGCTATGGTCTTAGCTTCAGAATTATCGCCCTATAAAAGAGTTTCAGGGGGACTTATTTTACTGTTTTTCCCCCTTAGAATTCTCCAAAACATTGAACATTTGAACTTTCAACTCAATCAGAATAAATATAGTTAGTTGAAAAACGCTTAACATTTATTTAAAAGTCCCTTTAAAACCAAATTCTACGCCATTAAAGTTGCGGAGAAGATTTTTGAAATGTACACGAGATTTGTTGGAGCTAAGCACAATCAAGTCACATCAGGTAAGAGGATCACTTTCAATATAAATTACAGATTATTATAAAAACTTTTTGTAGTTAATAATAATTAGTAGATATATTCCGATATTCAAGGGATATAGGAAATAAAACGTTATTTGTCTTGGTAAATTTTATTAGAAAATAATATCGGTGAAATGAGCGAAGAAACCAAAAAAAAATCTCCATTGCAAGCTCAAAACATAAATGTAAGAATCAAAATTATCATTTGTAAAATTGTAAAGGTAAAATTATTCTGAATCACTCCGTTTAAATATAAATGATTTTAAATACAAAAAAAATATCATAAAGCCTAGATAATAAAACATTTGAAAAAAAAAAGAATTAAAAAAAAAAGAATCATATAAATTTAAAAGATTTCCATTTTATTTTCAATAAATAATTAAATAAATAATTCTAACAGCAAATAAAAACACCACAGACGAAGGTGATTACACTATATGTCAGTCTTAAACACCATCGCACCACCAGATGGCGTCTGATGCTCTAGATGGAATTTCATTTTAACAATAAAAAAAATAAAGTTTTTATTTATTTCAGTTATTTCATGATTTTTAGCTATGCATCAGATGAAAACGAAATGATAAATAACATTGAACCTCTAAAAGTTTTAGTTTTAAAGTTATACTGAAACCTATATCCATCTTATACTACTGAGCCAAAAAAGTAAAACCAATTTTAAATTTAAATTTCCTGGGCATATGGAATTTTTTTTTTTTAGGTTGCTCGTACTGTCCGTGATATCTGTGTGAAATTTCACGTCAAAATATTCATTAGTGTTTGAGTTACGCTTGGATTTGTGAGACACTAAAACTGATTCAACCCACTTTTGAAATGTCTGAATTCATTGAGCAAAGAAGTTGCATTAAATTCTTTTTGTGGAAACGTATAGAATGTTGCAGGAGGCATTCGGTGAGAAAACTCCATCGGAAAGAAATGTTTGATGAAGAGTGCCCTGGACGATCATCCACCTCAACCGAAGAAGCTCACGTCCAAAAATTAAAGATTTGGTGCTTGCAAGCCGTCGATTTACAATTAGAAACCTTGCGGATTATGTTGGAATTTCAAAAGGATCGGTCAATTCCATTTTGGGCCTCAAACGCGTCAAATCTCGATTGATACCGAAAACACTGAATTGTTTGGAAAAACATCGTCGCGTTGAAGTGTATGAAACAATGCTTTCTGACTATCAGAACAAGTTGAAGTGCATCGTAACTGGAGGTGACACTTGGATTTATGCTTATGCCCTGGAAGCAACTGATCAATCGAGCAAATATCGTGACAAAGATGAAGCAAATCCGAAAAGAGCTCAAACTTAAGTCATGTTGATTGTTTTCTTCGATTACCGTGGTATGGTGCATTATGAATTCCTTTCGCCGGACCAAACTGTCAACAAGGAATATTATTTATGAGTTAAGCGTCGTTTGCGTGAAGCTATTCGCTAAAGAGGCCACATTTATGAAAAGGCAACTCTTGGTTTTGCATCACGAAAATACGCCAGCTCACACTGCATTGATTCCCATATCGTTCCATAACCACCGTATTCACCTGATTTAGCACGATGCGACTTCTGGCTATTCCTTTAACTCAAAAGACCCCTCCGGGGACACCGTTTTGAGTCGATTGAAGGGATTCAACGCGAATCGACGCTCACTTTGAAGCCCAACCCGGCCGATGACTTTTTAGCATGCATTGAGGATTGGAAAAAAAGTTGGCATAAGTGTAATGTGTCCGGGGGGATTAATTTTAAGGGATATAATAAACTTGGAAGAATAAATAAAGAGTTTTTGAAACAAATATAATTGGTCTTACATTTTGGGCCCAGCAGTATATATATATATATATCATATATATATATATATACATATAAATCGTTTCTCTATATCTCTCTCATGAGAGAGAAAGAAAACGTCGATTGGTCAATATTAAAATATGATTTATTCTGATTATATAAGATTTGTTAGTTAAATACCCTGTATATGAAATGACGTAGAATCTATTAACTTGTTTACTCAGATAATTCGTCAGTAAAACTTAAACGAGCCGAAGTTCTCTAAACACGAGATATATCGCAGTTGTTATTCATCTAATTACTTCCAAAGGTAATTGCAGTAATATCGCACTGGCATTCGTTTAATGTTGGGAAGCATCCAGCGCAATGCCTTCTCACACTTTAATCCGATTTTGCTTGATGGCCCGAGTTAAGGCTCCAAGAACGCAGTGAAATTGGGCGGAAAATCTTCGGCAAAAGTCATTTACTCGGTGAGTAGAGTTTGCTCTAACTCCAGCAATCGTCCTGGTTTCTTTATGCGCGGCAGAAATATTTTGAAAAGCGCCTGTAAATAATAACCAGCGATCGTTATCGCGTCTAATATTTATGTTATGATTACCGCCACACGATTAAATTTACCCTCAAGGGAGACTATTTTGCAGAACTGCATTTAATGCAAAAATGAAATATGTGTATTTCTTTAAATTGGTTAGTTTTTAAAATTTATTGAATAATGATCCGGGTGGTTTAGATTGATTGGAATTAATAGTAGGCATAATCAATTTTTGACATAAGCATGTAAAGTTTTTTAACAGACTATAAAAAAACATAATCTACGTAGAAAACTCAATTGCAATCTATATTATCCTTTTCATAGGCTCAATAGTCCCTTGGTGGGCCCTGCCTACTGACAGATTCCGAAACATGAGGTTTTTTTTTAATAGGTAAGTTGTCAGCTCTACGCCTAAGGCTATATAATCATATTAGACCGGTATCTACTGTTTAAAGTGGATTCCGAACCCCTACAAACATCCATGGCACCGCCGGAATTCGAGTCGAAACCTGTTGCCCTGTGCCAGAGCGCTAATCATGCGCTCATCAGGTCCCAACCTATATCACACCAAATAATTGCAACTATATCACACGACTAAGCTACTTACTACATTATTTAACGAATTGATCTTTCAAAATTCATATAAAGCGGATATAGTACCAAAAGTATTTTTATTATATCATTGTACATTTGATTGCTTTAATGACTTTATAGCTAGAAAATTTTGAGAGAAATGCACAAATCCATTATCTGTAGTATTTGCTTCAGTGCAATCTATGACAAAAAGTTTTTAATATAATTATATAGTTAGAAATAAGCTAAATAATGGGAATTTTAACATGTGTTGTCATGAGTTAAAAATATTCTTACATGAAAAATAATTTTTCAGAAAATATTAATTTTAATAATTCCTAGGGGCCTGATGGCCGAATGGCTTGCGCTCTGGCGTTCGGTACCACAGGTAGCGGGCTCAAATCCCGGCTTTGCCCATGGGTGTTGTAGTGGTTTGGAATCCACTTTGATTCCCGGTCCTAATAGGATCGTAGAGCGCTGCAGGGGCATTGTTACTCCGCGTCCGTGGCTTACCATCCAGTTACACACGCCCCCTGGGTAATGCAAAGTGAGTAACATCAGTGCGAAAGATCACGGTCTATTTGCCAGCTGCATTAGCAGAAAAAAAATAATAATAATTCCTAGGATATCCATTGGTTTTGATTGTAGCTTTCTTTATTTTAATCCAAATTTTGTGTAATTCCCAACGATACTGATGCCCCTTCTTTAAATCATTTTTGTCCTAAGTGCCCTTTTTAGTTTCCATATTTTATTTCATTCTTGAATTCAGGGGTCTCCAAACTAAGGCCCTCGGGCCAAAACAGGCCATAATGTACCATTAATCCGGCCTACCACCCTGAACACTGATTAAATTTAATTGTTAACTTCACAATGTTAGTAAATCATACAAAATAATAATCATAATCATGCAAAATAATAACAATAACAATGATGCTTTAGAGTGACAAATTAAGAAACACTGTAACTGGCATAATGAAAGTGAACATGATAAATATAATTAAGGACATGAGAATTATCCTAAGAACTTACAATAAGTGACGTATATTGGTGATTCATATAAAGGATTTTTGGATGGATCATTTATTTAATTGTTTTCAAAATTTGGAATAACGTAGATTTGGGAACTTCAAGCACATGAGCTGCTGATCTTATGGAGCCTATTCTGATAGGCATATTCCTCTTAAGTTTTTGAAGTTTTCTCCGTAATCTTTGCATTTAAGTCAACATTATTGTTTTTCGAAGAATCAACATTGCACGAGATTCACCTTGACAATTATAATTCGGAAGTACGTTTCCAAATTCTTAAAAATGGTCATTCTACTGCATTTAAATTGTATTGTACCTAACGTAATTGCACCTTTCTGCAACTTTTCGTTTTTCTTTTAATGCATCCAGAACCGGACTATCGCAACTTGACCTTTACTTAAAAACGCTCTTATTTCTTTTCATCGTACTTTCACAGGGGTTGCTATTCAACTAAATTAAAATATTTGATTTCGTTCTGCGGACGAAATTAGAAAAATAGTTATGATTCGCAATAATTAGGTTAACCTAAAAATTGAAAGATCTGTCAAAACAACTGACAGATCATGAAAAGGCTTGCGATTGAAGACTTGCGATTGAAGGCTTGCATTTTTTGATCGATTTTACTCTACAACATAGCTTATAGCTGAATTCGCCAATAATTACCATTTAAATACTCACTTGCTGCTATTATTATGGGGAGTATAAGATACTACAAATAAATGTATTAGATAAAATATTAAAGTAGGTCTTTCATCCCCTGGGAAGAAAAATGACACGCTTAAACATGTACAGAAGCTTCAAGAAAAATCTTTTATCGCATTATTGTTTCTATTACCATTGGCAGTTTCCTACGTTGATATATGCATTACCCTCCTTACCCTATTTTATAAACAATATTTTCAGGAATAGGGTTTCGAATTACTAAAAGTCATCAAAAGTATCCCCTGAGTCAAAAGTATCTCTTATCAAAAGCTATCAAAAGCATTCCCTTTGAACACATGAACGATTACTAAACGATTACACAACGATTACTAAAAGTATCTCTTATCAAAAGTATCTCAAATATCTTTTATCAAAAGTATCTAAAATATCTTTTATCAAAAGTATCTCTTATCAAAAAGCATCCCCTTTCAACACATGGGAAGAAATCTGAAAAGGTTAAAAATGTACAGAAACAGCAAGAAAAATCTTTTATAGCTTTATTGTCTCTATTGTTACAATTGGCATTCTCTATATAGACCTCAATATGCATTATCCTCCGTGCCATATTTTATACACAATGTTTTCAGAAATAGCTTTTCGAATTACTAAAGTTATCAAAAATAGCCCCTGAATCAAAAGTATCAAAAATATCCCCTGAATCAAAAATATCAAAATTATCTCCTGAGTCAAAAGCATCAAAATGTCCCCTGAATCAAAAGTATATAAAGTATCCATTGAATCGAAAGTATCAAAAATATCCCTTTCGACACATGGGAAGAAACATGACACGATTAAACATGTACAGAAGCAGAAAGAAACATTTTCGTCTCTATTATCATTGGCATTTTCATGTAGACCTACGCTTTATCTTCCTTACCCTATTTTATAAACATTATTTTCAAAAATAAGGTTTCGAATTACTACAAGTTATCAAAAATATCCCCTGAAACATTGCCGCACCTATGAAGCTGCACAGTTCAGAAGCCAAACGATTATCGGCCAGTAGTTGATTAAGTGAGGCGGCAACCCGATAACATCCCTGGCCTATTGACAGAACGCACACCGTCAAGAAATGAGAAATGGAACAGGGCCCAGGGCTTATGGGCTAAAGGCTCCCGCCCTAATTGAGCCTTCAAGTGGCAGGTCGGAATCATTGATTTTCGGCCTCCGAACTTTGCATCCTCCCTCCGTGCATCGAGTCATCTTTGAGATCGGAAATGTTCGAAAAGCCTACCATTGTGCCTGCATTCAATTAGACCGAAGGTGGATAATAGTGTCTACGAATTGAATTTGGCTGCATATTTATTAGTACTTCGCCGTTACCTATAAAGCCGTTCAAAAGATAAATACAATTGCAATAATCTTGCTTTACTTGATGATTCGTTTTGCTTTGACGTGTATCATAATTATGTTAAAGATTCTGTACAATTTAATATTTATTTATTATTTGTAAATCGGTCAAAGAGGTCGTTTCATAACGAGTTGGAAGCTCCCGTATCTGTTATTGTTGTTGTTGTTGTTACTAATCCCCATGATGCAAGAAAGCCTACGTGCCCAAAAAGACTCCGCGTCCGTAGCTAAGGGTAATATTTTAATATTAATCACTATTATTATTGTTTTAATATTAATCAATTATATTTTAATTACTTTTATCATGCATATTAATTAGTGTTAAAAACTGACTTTTTGTATAAATTTCATTAGATTTGTGCTTTTATTCATTAGGACAAACAAATGCAAGGATTTTAAGTGAAAAGTATAATTTTTTTTTTAACTCTAGTGCACCACTAAGTAAACTGTGTGAGTTAAGTAAACTCTACTGCACCACAGGCTTTCCATATCGAAGCTGGGGATAAGCGAGATAAATTCAATATTTCTAATCCAATATTTTCAAGGACGAGAAAGGAATATGAATACCCTAAAAGCCATCCAAGGAGATTTTAAGTCTAAAATTATAGTGGTAAAATGGGCATGCAGTGTAACGAATACTGATAATACCCGATAATACTGAATTTGCCCCATATTTACCATTCTAGTGGAAGAAGATTCCAGATAAAAGTGGTTGGCATTCGAGAACAACAGCGATATTTTCAAATATCAACGATAGAAAAAAAAATCCACAATTATGCGTGGTTACATTAAACAAATAGACAATGATTGCATTATTTTATAATAGCCAAAGCAGTGAAAACCAATATCATTGTGAATATAACACAAATATTGCCTGCTTTATTTATGAGTTTACAATTATAGCTCGCAGAATATAATTTAATTATTCTGATGTGTGCACATATATTCTGATGTGCTTCTCATGATGTGTGCACATCTTGGAATCTCTAATATAACAGTTTATATGTTTTTACTTTAGTGTGACCTCAGTGACGCAGTGACCATCTCTAGACACGCACAGTTGTTGGTTGATAGCCGAGCAAACCAAACTTTCAGTTGAAGTTGTCAGAGCTTTTGGTTCAACTTACATCTGCTAATCGTTTTGGTACTTACGTATTAACGCTACCTTGGCTACAGATTTGGCGGTTTTTAAGTGTCGCCAATCTAACAGCTACAGATTTGGCGGTTTTTGACGCCATTTTTGTAGTGCTACGAAAATGCGTACTTGGGATTTGCCAGAAACAGAACAAGATGCAATTTTATTTTTTCAGGAGCGAAATATTTTACCAAAAAAACGAAAATGTCCCAATTCCCATGACATGAAACTTTATTTTGGTGAACGTAAGTTTTGGAAATGCAATTTCAGTCAGTGTGCTTATCTTAATTATTGTGTGTGGGACTTAGAAAAGACAACTGGTTTAAGGGAAGCAGAATTCCATTTTGTACAGCTTTGAGATTCATATACTGCGGGTGCGAGGAGTTGACATCGATTAAATTTTGTGAAAAGCAACTTGATTTATCGGATAAAACTGTTACAGATTAGAAATCTGTAGCTGCGGTTGGCGTTCAAAGATAACTCCGTGCGCATACGAATAACAAGATTGCTCTTTATTGGCGCAACTGTAGCCAAGGTAGCGTTAATACGTAAAGTACCATCGTTTTTTTCGACAATTAAATCGACCCAACACAAAACAAGCTTAAACATAACGGGCGCAACACCCATTCCGGTGTGCAAATACCCAAATAGAGATCTATGTACGTTTAGTATACAATGTTTACAATGTTCGTTTAGTATCATTATTATTAAATTATCTATGTTTATATGTAAGAATAATAGTCAACACAATAATAATAATTCATTATGTTTCAACTTTCCCCCCCAAAAAATGTCTAGTGGGTCTGAATCTAATAGGGGGATATATAATTTTATATGCGGCCCGTGGATTTAGGATGCATTTCCAAAATGGCCTACAAGATCATTTGGGTTGCCCACTTCTGGTGTAAATAGAATGGTTCCTGGTAGAAGAATCAAGAATCCACTACATCTAATTAATTTAAGAAAGTAAATTTTTGATTATAAATATAAAATAAAACGTAAAACTTACAAAACCCATATTTTGATTTTAACGTACGTATAATTACATACATCATGCTGCCTGCAACCAGACAGGTAGATCTCCTTTTCTTTCTCACTCAATAAATCCCACACACTTCATGGACTTTATACATCACTATGACGTCACAACCTATCATATACTTTCAACATATGACGTCGGACTCGGATGTAAAGAAAAAGACTAGAAAAACTAGCATGAATAAAAGATTAGAGCTAACTTGTCAAAACAGCAACGAACAACAAGAAACAAAGTGTTGAAAATGTCATTTCTAAGTGTAAGAGTAGACTCACTTGTTTATAACTTTATATACAATACGAAATAAATTCTAGTAATTCATAAGTTTCTTGGTAACAGTAAACTTCCCATTTAACTGAAATACCGTCATAATTCCTTATTAAAACACCAGTATTTACCAGTTTTTTACTTAATTTGGTTTGTCACTCTACGGTCGTTTTATACACACTTTAGGCTAATCAGATTGGGATCTCGAGTCTGATATGGATTCCGAACCACTCACAAACATCCATGCCATCGCCAGAATTCGGATTTAAAGTCCGTGGTAACAAAGGTCAGAGTGCTAGCCAATTGGTCATCATGCCGCTGCCAGTTTTGCTAAATAACATTCATAAGAAAAAAAAAAAACTTTATAATAATAAATAAAAAACTAAAACATTTTTAATACGATTAGTGACTAAATATTAAATCAGACGCCGTAAGTTCAAAATGTTACTATTTTTTTGACATGTTTTTCAAAATATTTCATCAGCAGTATCATCATGCAGTATAAAAAGAAAATTCATACATCTACACACTAAAAAATGTTTTGTTTGAAAATGATATTTTTTTTATCTAATGTAGCTGGGAAACACTTAGACAGTTGTCTTTGATGCCTAAAGGAAGGCGCTGCACAGACGTTACTCACTTAGCACTATCCAGGAGGTGGTGCGTGTAATTTGAAGATAACCAACGGACGCGGAGTAACAATGCCCCGCAATGCTCAACGACCTTGTTAGACCGGGACCTACGGTTTAAAGTGGATTCTGAACCACTACAAACATCCATGGCACCGCCGGGACTCGAACCCGAAACCTGGTGTACCGAGCGACAGAGCGCTTTGAAAGCGATATATGATTAAATAAAAAGCAATGAGTTAATGATGATTTCGATTAAATATTGACATCTTTTGATACATTTTTTAATACTGTTAGTGACTCTTATGAGAGTAAAAATTGTTTTCGAAATTATAATACAATCAAGAATAATTTTAAACCCCTTAAATTTTTCAGTATATAATTAAATAAAATCTAGATAATTGTATACCCTTAATTGCTTCAATGTATAATTAAATAAAATCAAGAATGAAACTCCGACGTCAGTAAGAAGTTATCAGAGGAGTTAACTTTTAGAAAAAAATTTTAAGACGTTAGTAGAGTATGTGTGTTTGTCAGAAATCCATATATAGTGCGGTTGTAATTTATAGGTTTTTAAGTGCTCCCCAATTTCTGAGAACCATTGGTCTAAGTTATTAAAACATAGGATGATCACAATGTCACTTCACATTGAAAATCCGTTTAAAAAAATTGGAAAACCGATGTTCACTGGCGTCAATGTTTGTTAAAACCGCGTCCACTTTCGAAACATTTGACCTAACATGCATCTGTACACCTGATGTTATAGTTTTAACTTGCAACAAATCTTTGTTTAGAATGTTACAAAAGGCATTCGGTGAGCACTTCTATATCGCAAAGAAATGTTTACAAGTGGTATAAACAGTTCGCAGAAGGCAGAGAACGTTGCAGACGAAGAGCCCTCTGGTCCACCATCCACTTCAACCGACGAAGCTCACGTTAAAGATTTGGTGCTTGCAAACCGTCGATTTACAATTAGAGACCTTGCTGATGATGTTGGAATTTCAAAAGGATCGGTCCATTCCATTTTGGGCCTCAAACGCGTCAAATCTCGATGGGTACCAAAAACACTAAATGCCAGCTCACACTGCATTGATTATTCGTGACTTTTTCGCCAAACATGAAACTCATATCATTCCACAACCACCGTATTCACACGTTGCGACTTCTGGCTATTCCCTAAAAGCAAAATACCACTCCTGGGACACCGTTTTGAGTCGAATGAAGAGATTCAACATGAAACACCGCGCGCTTTGAAGGGCATCTTTGCCGATGACTTTTTAGCATGCATTGAGGATTGGAAAAAAAACGTTGGCATAAGTGCATTGAGTTAAGAGGAGATCACTTTGAAGCCAATGAAGTAAATTTTGAAGAATAAATAAAGAGTTGATCTTACTTTTTGGACTAAATAATACTCTATTTTTTTATACTTGTTTGTGAAATATTTATGCTTGATACCCTTTATTTCTTTTTGCTCTGACGTGACTTTGAAATCTAAGGAATTAAAATGGCTCTCCCATAATCCAAATGTGAATTGGACTTCGGGAGAAATATCATTACACTAATAGATATTCGCTTCATGTTTTTGGCAACAGCGGATGATAGTCTCAGAAATCGATTATGGAAAGCCTTTGGGGAACATTTTGTGTTGCCAGTTCGTGTAATGGAATTCATCAAAGCAAGTGATGCCATCGCAGAACAAACTTCTTCTTCGTCAATTTTTAAAAGAAAAGATTTTTTATGAAATAACTTGGTTAACGTCGATGCAAGATAGTAGTGTTCATTATTTATTTGTTTGTTTATTTATTGAGTTTTCTTGTACATTCTTCGAATTGCTTTGGTGAAGACAGTTTTGAGCCAAATTTCCATACTCGATAACAACAATGACGTAATAAGAATTACTGCAAAAAGTCACATTACCGGAGTGTTCTTTTATTAAGATAAATGCCCTGATAACGAAAAAAAAAAAAGAATTGTTTCAGTTTCGAAACAAGTAAATTGTTGGAATGTAAAAAATGTATTGTTATAAAAGCTGAATTAGTTACTTAGGTGAAATGTTTTCGGAAATATTTCTTTTACAGTACGTTTGACAGTTTGTTCTTGCTGCTTTTTTTGTAAGCTGAGGCTGTCCCTGAAGATACATTAAATACTTTTTACCATATTGTCATTTATTCTAGTCATCACTGTAGCATCATTGTTTTTCACTGGAAGAGTTTTTGCATTTCATTCTTAGGAGAGAGGAATGTCTGCTATTTGACAAATATGCAATAAACCCATCACTAAATCTGGACAGCAGACAAACAGTATTGTGGATAATTATATTACTTGCAATTAGTGTTTCGTACTCATTAGAACAACACGTCACTCAAATCGGATAGCAGATATTTTTGTATCATGCATAATGAGGAAATTAGCGGATGTCTGTGCGACCTTCACAGGTCAAAACAACTACAGATGGAATATGAACTATACCATGAATTGTTCCATCGTGATGGAGGGTATACCACGAGTGGAGAAATGCTACTCAATAAAAAGTGAAAGGGGAAGCGGTTCCCTCCTTTTGACGAATTGTCTTAAAAAGATGGTTTCTTTTAAAAAGAGGAGGAGAGTTCGAAGAAGAGTCCAGAAATCTTTTTTTCTCTGAAGTCACTGAATAGGCCGAAGTTTCCGCCTTTTGTGAAAGAGAGCCCCTTGTAGTTTCGAGGGAATCACACCATGTGATAATTAAGGTCTGTCGCTTTTTTTTTAGATTTGTCCGTAATCTCGAGAACTCTGAAATCTTCGAACTTCGAGTGAACTGCATTCGTGTATCTAATTTATATCCTTAATTTTCATTTCTTTGTAAATAGAGTTCTCTGTAACATATATATATATATATATACAAATATACAGTGGGTAAAAAAGTATTGGCTTGCCTCAATTTATTCATATTGACAAATAAATTAAATGTTATGCAATTTTTAGCTGTCGTAATTAAATACAAGACATCTTAGATATATAGAAATAGTAAAAAATTTTATTTTAATTTGCATTTTCTACGATTTTTCTTTCAAAAACGAAAATTTGCATGTCAAAAAAGTTTTAACTGCTATGCAAATTTTGTTACATTAATCACGTGTTTCGACTGATAAGAAACTCTACCGGTATAAAGTATGCAAAACTACTCCAAAGTGTCTATGCATTATTTTGCGATTACTGCAGTAAAATGACTTCTTTCGTTAGTGTTAAAAACACGATTATTAGGCTCAGAAATGAAGGTTTAACTTATCGTGCTATAGGAGTGCAGCTCAATATAAAGTTTATTTACTGTCGAAGTGTTGTAAAAAGTTCAAGGAAACAGGATGAACGGAAAATAAGACTAGAAGTGGACGACCTCGAATATTTTCTACAAGAGAAGAACGTGTCAGTATTAACAAGGTTAAGAAAAACCCTAAGATAAGTGCACCCCAGATATCTAGAGATGTTGCTTTCACTTCGCAAAAGACTTTCAGCGTACAGACTGTACGGAATGTTTTACACGAGAGAAGTTATTATGGAAGGGCAGCTAGAAAGAAACCATTCATCACGGAAATAAATAGGAGAAAGAGGTTAGATTTCGCAAAATCCCGCGTTGATTTATCTGAAGAGTTTTTGGAACACAGTTATTTTTCCGACGAATCAAGTTTAACATTTTCGGCAGTGATGGACGACGATATGTGTGGAGGCCAAATACTGAATTGGAAAAGCAACATTTATCTGCTACTGTAAAACATGGTGGAGGCAGCGTCTTAGTTTGGGGCTGTATGGCAGCTAATGGAATTGGCAACCTGCATTTTATTGATGGTATTATGACAGCACGTACATACATTGATATTTTTGCGCCATAATTTTAAAAATCAGTGCCCAAAATCTTGGCTTGGGAACATCATTCGTTTTTCAACAAGACAATGACCCCAAGCATACGAATCTCACCCGTGAATGGCCACTCTACAATATCCTCACCAATTAAAACCCCCACCTCAATCGCCTGACATCAATCCAATTGAAAATTTATGACACCTGCTGGATCTAGAAATCAAGAAACATAAAATTACAAGTAAAGACGACCTCAAACGTTTACTCTTGCAAGAGCGGCACAAAATTCCCAACAGTACAACAAAAGGCCTTAGTTTCCTCTATGATAAATAGATTACAATCTGTTATAGATACAGGAAGTATGCATACAAAGTACTAAACATATACTGATTTTGTTTTTCGCCCCATAATTTTGTCAATTTCATAATTTTTGCCAATACTTTTTTATCATGTAAATTTTGGATTTTCTCGTAGATTTTGACTAAAAAATATTTAAATGAAAATTTCGTTATATTTATTTGTCTTTTCTCCTTCTGTAATCGCCATGTTAAAATAAAATTTGTAAACATACTTTGTTAGCAAATATGATCATTTATAGGCAATTGCCAATACTTTTTATCCACTGTATATGTATATATATAATATATAAATATAATAAAATTTAGTCATTTCCTATTAACCTGAAAGTGGCTCTCTTCTTGGAGCCTTTATAAATCTAATATAGACCGAGACTTTTTATCAATATTGACATGTATCTAATAATTAAAAATAAATAATTGTTGTTGATTATTTGGCAATAGAGATTGTGTAATTAGAATTTTTTTTTTGAAAATTGTTTATAATAAATTATTATTTGTATTCTATGTTTGTAAACTCGATTTTCATATTTTCCACATGAAAAAGAAATGTTAAAAGGGAAAAAAAATTTCCCAATAAATTACTTCTTTAATACACAAATAAATTAATACTCCTCAGATAAAAAGAAAAGTTTTGTCACTCTTTCATAAGATGAACTGTAAAAGGTATTAACTTGTATGGTGTTATTAGAAAGGTTATATAGAATTTTTCCTTTGTAATAATTACCGGAGATTTCTGTTTGGATTTTGAATCATGGACAAAAAGTGTTTTAGTAATGTCTGCAAATAAGAACATTATTAGAGGATGTTTATTTTACGAATACAAACTAGCCACAAATGATAATGATGTATGCTTTACCTGTAAAATTATGCGTAGCATTCAAAAATGCTGTGCTATAATCATATGCTATACCACACAAAAACAGTAAGAGAAACAGAGCGCCAGAACAGTGTTCAGGCTATTCAGGCTTCCAATTTTCGTGGTAAATTATTTAATAAAATAAAAATCCTTCTCACAAGGGCGTAATTTTTAAATGCAAAGTTGATTTCATTAGGTTGACTTATTGGAAGGACAATGCTTGTTTTTATAATTAAGAATGCCTAAATCAGACAGGAGGCTTCTCCAAACAGAGACTTTCCTTTGCACTTCGGTGGTCTCATATCTGCAAATTACAATTATAAGAGTGTATAATTTTTCATAGTAGGCATGATTTGATAGTTTACGTACGTCAAGTCAGTATTTATAATTATTAGGCTTAAAATGCGATGTTCTGTCTCGGTTTTTAATCGTTGTTTCATTATATCTTTATTTGTTCTGATAACAATAATGAAAAATGTCAGGAAATTCAACCAAAGAATGCTTCAGATTTAAAAACACTTATAAGAGATTTGCCTAATATAAACAACTCTAATTGAAGGCCAAATTTATAGAATTTACAGTCACGTATATCAATGACCATTCTCTGACCAGCTATATTTGTTCAAATGTATTCGTATCTCATAAATGTGACTCGTTTTTAACCTTAAATTTGTCTAAAAACTTTTCATTTATCTCAAGTTACCCATTTTATTTAGTGAGCTACTACTACTACACCACACCACATCATTGTGCCTAGAACTGAGTTGCCCTTATACAGTTTGGGAATGGTGTGGGTGAAAAGTCTGGCCGAGGCTATGTGACGCTCTAAGTCATATGACACTACGGCTTAAAGTGGATTCCGAAATGTTACAAACATCCATGACACCTGAGGGACTCGAAACCGGTACCTGTGGCACTGAACGCAGGAGAGAGGTAGTCACTCGGCCATCAAGACATATTAAATACGTCATTCATTAAAAATATAATTAATCTTCCCTACTTTTAAATCTATGTAAGAATATTTATTCTAAAGTATTTACTATTTCTAATTCCCTTTTGTATTTATTAATGAATTAGCTTGATGTTTAAAATAATAATGCATTAAAATAAAGATCATTAGTTTTTCATCGTAAATTGAAGACTCATTTGCATATATATTAAAACATAAATACACAATGATGTAGTTTAAACACTAGTATTTGAATAGTTTTACGTTTATATTAATAGCAGTTTTACATTTCAACAAAATTCATTCAAGAGCAGCATTTAAACATTCAGTATTTTCTTCAGCTTTTAATTATTCTTCAGAAAACTCCTTTTAACAAAACAAAAATTGATGCATCCCATTGCCAGATGAAAATGTGAAATTTAAATCTTCCTCCCTTTTTTTTTATCGTTTGATTGACAGTTATTATGAAGTTCTAATTTGACAACGGCAACGAGTTACTTTAATAGCCTCGCTCCCAAATGCGACTCCTGATTAAGTATGTACTGGAAAAATATTCTCCAACCTGATAATACATTTTCCATTTAAAACAACTTGGATACTACGTATCTTCTTCTCCATCGAACGTCTTCTACTCAACTCAATTACCCCCTCTGAATTTCAAATCAGCTTCGTGTTCGAGGGCTATTTCGTTACCGATCTAATAACATGAAACGATGAAATGAACTTCATTACCGACGAAATGGCCTCGAAGACATTAAAGTTTAACGGGACTGTTATTCTAAACTGATCCTCTTAATTGTTGGATGTGTAGTGGAGCCGTTCGCCTGAATAGCTGCATATCGTGAATGAAGAAGAATAGTTATGGCCTTTTAATTGTCTTCATTTTAAGTAAAAATATTCTCTGCATTTAAAATTTTGATAAAGAAAGAGGATGTTAAATGCTTTATTTTTTTAATATTCATTCTTATAATTTATGTATCAAACAATGGCATTATCATTTAATGGCACTGAAAATGATGCACCTGTAATAATATATTATAATTAATGCGTCATTTTTCTGTGGTATTAATGTCAACATGCAATTAGCACTCATCGGACTTCTAGAGTCCAATGAGTTCTTTTTTCTATTCCTTCTATTAGCACACACTCTCCCTATATATATATATCTTGTTCAAATTTTCAATCGTTCATAAAATACTTTTTATTCCTCCACTCAAGTGCAAATACATTTTTTTTTTGAACTTGTAGTGGATGACACTTGATATTAATACAGATTTTTCAAATATTAATTCATTCATTAAATTTAATCAATTAATTTTAGTTTTTTTAGATTTAAGTTGCATGTATCTAGCAATAGATGGTGCCAGATAAACTTAAAAAATGAATGAAAATGATTTATAAAGGACTTTCTGCAATATAGTGAAAAAATTGATTAGTGACTATAGTGAATGGACTTAATTTTTTTTTATATCACTTGTTGTCTTCTTTATAATCATCAATAATATATTTGTAGTGTGCAGGTTAAGCAGTCAGATTGTAACTGGGTGTGGTTGGGTTGAGATACGGGAGGCACAGGTGGGAGAACTCAGTTTTATTTGCACACACACAGACACCACAATTAGAGACATGCAATATTTAACACATTTAAAGACATATGATTACAGATTCATGGAAGAATTCTACATCTAAGCCGAAAACCCGATACTCGGAAACGCGCAGGGTGCACGAAATATACTTCCTCTCCGAGTGAGAGTCTGTAGGCCAACTAATACGCCAGGATGTGCTGAATATAAGCGTAAAGGAAGGAAGGAGGAGGAGGTTTACAATATGCAAATTAGTGATGTGTGTTCTTTTAATATCATTGGACACATTGGTGAAAAAAAGTCTTTAAAATGATTTTTACTTTTAAGTGTAAATAGAAACAGCGTAGTAAAATTTACGATAGCTATATTTAAGATATGAGGATTTGAGCTCATTTATCTGAATCATTGCGATAACGTGCCATAGAATTTCCCAGAATCTATCAGCAAGTTAGTTGAATATGAGTTTTTCTGTCATTCATGACCTGTGGGATGCATTTCTAAGAACACAATCAGTATCTAGAAGGTGAAGGCGAAGATCTCGAACAAGTTAAGCATATGACCTTCATTTGTAGCTAACTTCAAAGAAGCTCTGGTGTTTGGTATCACAGGCTTCAGTTTCGAATCCTGGCGGTGGCATTTATGATTGTAGTGGTTCGGAATACACTTCAAACCGTAGATCCATGTGTAATGTGATCGTAGAGTGTTGTCTTAAAGGTTCAGCCAGTCTTCAGCCCTCATGGTTCCTCGCTAAAGAGAAACTACATATTACCCTTAGCCCTAAATACCGACTACGACGGGGTCATTGATCACCTAGTGTAGACTTTCCTGCACCAGGGGGATAAATAACACATGACATTTGTATACTTGAGAAATCAATATTACTTAATATGTAACTCATAAAAGGAATTTATTTCACTATTAAAACAGTTTCACCACTTAAATTTCTTTACTGCCAGTAAAAATGTAAAATGTTTTAAAATAATTTTATCGTTAAAATAAATGCAAACAGTTGCCATATTAGGAATGAAAGTATAAGAATTATTCGTCTAATCCAAAGTTGTTCCCAATTTTATAGTGGTCATAATAGCATATACAGCAATGTACGTTGAGTTGAACTTTTAGTTCCTGACTGTACATCTGTTTCTGGAAATAATGTTCTTGGATTGGGAATCGAAACTTTTATTCCTGCTCCATGTGTTTAAACTCTGCTCTCTCTCTTTCTCACTCTTTGTGAAAAAACAGTAAATAAAATATTTATTTATTTTTATTCATTTTCAATTCCATGGGGAGAGGAATATACACTGTTTGTTCCATCATAAAACTATAACAACATTGCAATAGTCCATGGAAAGACATAAACAACAATCACATTTTGAAGTAGAAGGAAAGGGGGCGCATGCAGAACAAGTAATATAAAAAAATTTTTTTAAGTCAATTCCTACTTTTTTTCCCACTGTATTGCAGAAAGTCCTTTATAAATAATTTTCATTCATTTTCTTAAGTTTATCTGGCGCCATCTATTGGTAGATATGTGCAACTGAAATCTAAAAAAACTAAAATTAATTTATTAATTAAACTGTATTAACAACCAGTGTTATCCACTGCAAGTTCAAAATTGTATGTATGAATGTATCAAATGTATGCCAAAAAAATGTATTTGAAGTTGAGTGGATGAATAAAAAATATTTTATGAACGATCGGAAATTTGAACAAGACATATATAGGGAGAGTGTGAGCTAATAGAAGGAATTGAAAAAAACGGAACGGGGGGGGAATAGTTTTCCAAACGATCAATTTCCGAAATGGGCGTGCCCACGTTGTCTCGGGGAGAGGGGAGTTCTCGTTTAGCAACCGACCCTCGAAACAAAGCCCCTGCGATGACGATTAAATATGCAGGTGGGGAAGGGAGACAACCTCCCTGTCTCTGCCCCGAATGAATAGTTCCCGTGAGTGAGGGATTTCGCGGAATGTTGATACGAATGCCCTCCGCGACTTTTGCATTTGTTGAATGGAATGGTTAATGGCTGCGAATAGGAGAGGCTTGCAGAGCGTAATCCTTGGTGATGATAATATACATAATGATGTGTTCGACAGCGAGAAAGAGTAAAAGAGTGAGACAGCATTATTAAGTATTAATTATGGTATTGAGGTCTTATAATGGTCTCTCTTGGCGTGTTTTTTATTTTTTTTTTTATTGGCGACAATTTAAGTTGCCAACGAATATCGTAAATTACAATAGCTTCTAATGACATATGAGTCCTAGCTTCTAATGATATATGTTTTCTTATAAGAAAAATATTCTAGAAATTAATAGGATTGAAGTTCAAGACTTGTTAGCCTGCTACTTTTTTTACTTTATGCAAAAAAAAATAATAAAAAATATAAACAAAAAAAGCAGAAATCTGCTCTACAAATTTCAATTTATCATGTGTGAACATTCGAGAACGGATGAATACACTCAGGAATATAACAATGTTTAATAATGCACGAGATATATGAAGCAATTGATTGAAATACTACAAGAATGGTCAAATTCAATAGCCACATGAATATAGCAATGTTGAGTAATAGATCCAGAACTTCATGAAGAATGAATTGTTCAAGAATCTCTAAAAGAATATACTAAAAGTAAGATAAATGTAGTCGTAAATGAAGAATGAAGTATGACCAATTCTACAAGAAACGTTTTCATTTCCAATAGCCAAAAGAATACATTAAAATTTGAAAATTCTAGGCGTAAATGAAAAAAGGAGTATTCCAAATACAATAAAAATCACTATTCAGCTCTATAGACATGAGAAAATGTCAAAAGTGACAAGGACTAAAATTTAATATTTAAGAAGAAGGAATTGATCAAAACACTACGAGTATTTATAACCCTTGGATACACAAAGGATTTCAGATATCAAGCCGAAACATGAAAAGTGGCTCAAAATCATACTATAAAACACTTCAAGCAAAAGCCAAATTCACCAAAATCCCCGGATACTAATGTTATTCATGAAGCATTTCAAGAGATAAGGGGCCCAAAGTACCATTTTCCGCCAAAATTTGCAATGCTTGACTCTCTTTGGATAATGTAACAGCCATATTTGCACATTTGTGGTTGTACGTGTGATGTGGTGCTCTACGGTGTGTATTGAATAACATCGAATCTACTGCATATCTGCGTATAGGCAAGCAGCCTAATGGCTAGCGCTCTGGCTGTTGGTACCGAAGGCTTCAGTTTCGAATTCTAGCGGCGGCATGGACGTTTGTTGTTGGTTCGAAATCCATGTTAAATTGTAGGTCCCGGTCTATTTAGCCTAAAGTGTGCACAAAATGACCGTAGAGTGGCAAACCAAACCAATCCGTATCTGCAACGAGTTACCTCGGGTTAAACGCTTGCTATTTACAGAAAATATATAATAATTGTCCCCCAATACAAATCAAAGATTTAAAATGCAATCTGATGCACCTTGAAATCGATAATGATTCAATGGTGGGACAGCCCCATGGTAGCCAAGACCGTCTACCTACTGGCAGTTTTAGAGATAGAAGTTGCTTTCTTTTTACGGGGTAAGATTATCAGCCGTATGTCCAATGCTCTACAGTCATGTTAGATCTATGGTTTTAGGACCTATGGTTTAAAGTGGATTCCGAACCACTATAAACATCTATGGCACAGCCGGAACTCGAACCTGAAGCCTGTGGCAACTAGCTCTAGTCATTCGGCCATCAGACCCCAATTAAATCCTAGCAGACATAATATAAGTTAATTAAATCTGTTACTATTGCTTAAATGAACACTGGTATAAACTTTTAATGTTCATACATTCAATCAGTGCATTTTTTCGACGTATTCTGTTATCTGTATATATTTTCCGCTAAGATTTTTTACATTTAATACACTGGTGTGCAAAACTTAAGCAACAGGTGGGTTTTTGCCATAACTCCACGAGAAATTATCTGAGAGACATGACATTCAGAAATGAGGGAGAGTATTACGTACGTAAAGGATGACGAAAGCATCGGCGCTGAAAAAGGAATACAATGCATACGGTATGGAATCAAACAAAAATAAGCTTTATTGAACGCATAGTATTGTGATTTATGATTGTCTATCCAAGAGGAAGAACAAAAAGCAGATGTTCCTTAATATGGGATATGCCCTCCCCTCACTGCAATGGTTGCTTTGCACCGTCTCCGCATACTCAGAATCAGCTGGTGCAACATTTCTTGCGGTAGGAGTGCCCATTCGTCAATCAGCATCTGTTTGAGTTGTTAGGTGTTCTCCGGAGGATGTAAGCGTGCTGCAATGCGTTTCCCCAAAGCATCCCACACGTGTTCGATGGGATTTAAATCTGGGGAGTATGCTGGCCAATCCATTCGAGTGATATTTTCACTATTCTCAACAGCAAGAGTCCGATGTGGCCGTGCATTGTCATCCATAAAAATAAAGTCTGGGCAATGCCACCTCGGAACAGACGCACATGGGGAAGGAGTACCTCCTCACAATAGCGATCCCCCGTTGCAGACCCTCTGTCGAAAACGTGGAGCTCAGTTCGCCCGTTCAGCAAAATGCCTCCTCAGACAAGAACTCCAGAACCACCATAACGTTGTCTTTCCTTGAGGTTACTGGGAAAAAACCGGGTCCCGACCTCTCTCCAAATCAAAACACGTCGAGAATCGCTTCTGGTACAGAACCGACTCTCATCCGTAAAGAGGACACGACTCTATTGATCAGTTATCCAGTTTTTGTGCTCTCTGCACCACTGTAAACGGGGGCGTCGGTGGCCAACTTTCAACGGGAGGTAGCGCTCAGGACGGCGGGGAAATGGGCCCACTTTATGAAGGCGTCTGGCCACAGTAAACCGCGACACTTGTCGCCCCGTTACTGTACAGAGTTGCTGAGCAGTGGCGCTTGCTGACTGCTGTCGGCCTCTTTTCAACTGCAGAACGATATATCGGTCATCCCCTGCAGTTGTCTTCCTCGGGCGGCCACCACCTACCTTTCTAACAGCTGTACCTGTGGTTTGGAACGGTTTCCAAGCGCGCGAAACGACGCTTTTGTTGATTCCGAACTCTGCAGCTACACTGGTGACAGTCCTCCTCCAGCTTTCCGATCATTCTTCCACGTGTGAAGTCTTCCAGGTGATTTCTTCTAGCCATATTTCAAGAAATGACTCACTTACACTTGCAGCGAATAGGTTGAATTGCGTCTCCGTCTTTATTCTACTGCTGAGCTGCGCACGCCGACATCACGCGTTTTGCGTACGCTCACGTCGCCTCCGACGTTTCGTTCCTGATATTTGTATGCGCATGAAGTTTCTACTGACTTACGTGTTCATTGTACTGATCTCCAGACCTTCTTTTCTGCAATGCCATGGCTATCTGCTAAATTTTTACACTGTTGCTTAAGTTTTAACAGTGTACAATTACCCTTACTTTTATTTTTTGTCACAATAGACGATTTGACACGATTTGCTTAGTACCGATCTGCTAACGTATGGAAGGAGAATCCTTGTTTCTCTATCTCCTTATTTTCGTCGGCTTCAGGTTCGAATCCTGCCTGGGGCATGGATATTTGTGAGTGGTTAAGAACCCACGTAGGTCCCAGTCTACTTAGCCTGAAGTGTGCACAAATGATCGTAGAGCGACAAACGAAACAGTAACTTTATTTTCGCCGAAAAGTGCTTAGAAATCTGTCAAAATGGCAGTCCCGTTAGCCTAATATTAATGGCATTGTTGTTGTTAGAGCATGGTCATTGGGCTATCGCATTTGTTTTATATTGGTGGAAGATTATTATATTGGTGGAAAGGTACATATCTTTCTTGCGTTGGAAAAGCATGCCTTTTGTATATTCCACAAACCATCAGACCTCTAACTAAATAACATTGCACTTAAAATAATTTAACACCCACAACTTCTTCTTCATTGGTGCAACAACCCTATGGTGGGCCAAAACTGTCTGCCTACTGGCAGATTCCGCAACATGAGATGTTTTCTTTTTACGCCCAACTCTCTACAGTCATGTTAGACCTGTACCTACTGTTTAAGCAACCTGGTAGCCTAATATCTAGCGCTCAGGCCTTTGGTTTCACAGGCTTCAGCTTCGAATTCTGGCGGTGCCATGGATGTAGTTCGCAACTGGAAAATTGTATCAAATCGGTTATTCTGATAAAAAACAGAAGGTTAATTGTATTAAAAGTAGAACATTTTCACAGAAAATGTATGCAGATAACAGAATACGTGTGCAAAAAAATATGCACGGATTAAATGTATGAACATTAAAAGTTTATATATATTTGCGTGCATTTATGCAATCGTAACAGATTTAATTAATTTATGTTACGTCTGTTAGGATTGTAATTGGGATCTGATGGCCGAGTAACTAGCGCACTGAAGCTCTGAGCCACAGACTTCGCGTTCGAGTCCTGGCGGTGCCATGGATGCTTGCAGTGGTTAAAAATCCACTTTAAACTGTAGATGCAGATTTGGTTTCGTTTTTACATTCAACGGTCATTTTGTGCACCCTAGGGATCAACAGATCAGGACTGCAGTGTAAAGTTGATTCCGAACCAGTTTAAAGTGGATTTTTAATCACTACAAGAATCCATGTCACCTCCAGGACTCGAACGCGAAGCCTTATGTTCCTTATTTTCTCCGGCCTCAGATGGTTCTATCTGTAGCATGGATGTTTGTGTGGGGTTCGGAATCCACGTAGGTCACGGTCTAATCAGCCTGAATTGTGCACGAAATTTCCATAGAGCGACAAACGAAACCGATACCTTATTTTCGCCGAAAAGTTCTTCGACATCTGTCAAAATGGCGGTCCCGTAAACCTAGTATTAATAGTATTTATCTAGTTCTAGTATGTAGCCTAGTTTTAGCCTATAACCTAGTATTAGTAGCATTTCACAAAAAAAAAAATTTCCATTAACGATTTCTTAAACAAAACCGAATGGATGATTTAAAAATTTACATCACAAAATGCACAAGTTATATTTTAAAACCTAAGCCCTAATGCATTTGCAAACGGTCGTCTTTATGCCCGGATTAAGGTGAATCCATTCCCCTCTTCCCAACCAACGGCGCCCTGCATTTCATGTCCATGAAACGGAGACCGGACAAATCTAGAATCGCCATTCGCCCATCCTCTTCTAGAAAACGACCCTTCGGCCCTCTCTTCGCGAGGAACGTGATGTCCATTCCCCCTTCCCCCCCAACCCTTTCTGCACACGACCGCCTCGTCTCTGCTTTGCTTTGTCGTCGGTCGTCGACGACATTTCGGGAAAAGTTTCTAAGTGTGGCGTGCTCTTCCTTTTATCGGGGATACTTTTTTTTTTTGGGAGGTGGGGAGGGGGAAAGGGCGACACGATGTCATGTTCGGGTACGCGATGAGACCTGGTGGCACCATAAAGAGGTAGGAATAGGTTTTGAAAACGACTTTTGGAGTCAATAAATACTGCAAACTGTGGCAATGAGAATAACTATTCTAAAAAAAAAATATTCCCGTTTTTTTCTTGTCGAGAGTTTCCAATTTCACAGATCATTGGGTTATTTCTTTTGTATTTTATTATGGTCATTGGGCCTGAATGCGCCTAGCGCTCTGGCTTTTGGTGATAGGTTTCGGGTTTGAGTCCCGATGGTGCCATGGATATTTGTAGTGGTTCAGAATCCACTTTAAACCGTAGGTCCCGGTCTAACAGGACCGTAAAGCGTTGCAGGGGCAGTGTTACTCCGCGTCCGTGGCTTATCTTCAAGTTACAAGCATCTCCTGAGCACTGCTAAGTGAGTAACGTTGGTGCGGCATTGTGTTGGGATGACTTGATTTGTGTATATTCCACAAACCATTAGACCTCTTACTAAATAATACACTTAACAAAGATTTAATGTGATGTCTCACCAATCTAATAAATAAATAATCTGGGTAGATAGAAACAGTGCATATCATGACCGCGAGTATATTGTTCCTGAAAATTAAATCTCCTGGAGCATACTACGCGGCCTGTGGCCAATTGGCCAGCTCTCTGGACTTTGACACCACGGGAATCCTGGCTGTGGCACGGATGTTTGTGAGTGGTTCGGATTCCAGTTTAAACTGTAGATCCGGTATGTTTAACCCTCGAGTGCACAAAAATTACCATAAAGTGGCAAACCAAACCAGGACCTACAGTTTTTTGAATTTTTAACAACTACAAACATCTATGGCACCGCCTGGTCTCTAACCCGAAACCTGCGGCAGCGATCCCCTAGCGCTAGTCACTCAGCTATCAGGCCCCAATTACAATCCTAACAGACTAAATAAAAGTTAATTAAATCTGTTACGATTGCATAAATGAACACAAACTTTATAAACTTTTAATGCTCATAATTTTAATCCGTACATTTTTTTGCACATATTTTGTTATCTGCATACATTTCTCGTGAAGAATTTTTACATTTAGTCTTACTTCTGTTTTTGTCACAACCTATTTGACACTATTTACGAAGTTGCGAAACGTTAACAGTTGGAAGGGGAATCCTTGATTATTCTTTTTAATTATTTTTCCGACAAATTCCTCGAAATCTGTCAGAATGGCGCCCTGATGGCCAATTGGCTAGCACTGTGGCCTTTGGCACCATAGACTTCAGGTTAGAATCCTGGAGGAAGCATGGACGTTTGTTAGCGGTTCGAAATCCACGTTAAAGGTCCCGGTCTAATTAGTCTAAACTGTGCACAATATGACCGTAGAACGACAAACCAAACCTTAATCTGTCAGAATGGCGATCCATTAAACCTAGTGTTAATAGCGTTGTTGTTGTTGGAACATTTCAAAAAAAAAAAGGATTTCTTAGACAAAACCGAATGAATGATTTTACAATGTACATAACAAAATCCGCAAGTTATATTTTGTAACCTAAACCCTAATGCATTTGCAAAGAGTCGTCTTTATGCCCGGTTTAAGGTGAAGCCATTCCCCTCGTCCCAACCAACGTCCTCCCATTGCCCATCCTCTTCGAGCAAATGACCGCCGGCGCTCTGTTCGCGAGGAACGTGATATCCGCTGACTCCCGACCCTTTCTGCTTTGGTGTCACCGACGACATTTCGGGGAAAAGTTATTAAATGTGAGCGCTTCTCCTTTGATCGGGGATCCCTTTTTTGGGGCGACAAGGGGGTCACGTTCGGGTACACGATGAGACCCAGTGGCACAATAAAGCGGGAATCGGTTTTGAAAGCGACATTTTGGAGTCAATAAATAGGGCAAACTGTGTCATTAAGAATAACAATTGTAAAAACCCTTTCTGTTCAAGACCGCCTCGTCCCTGCTTTAGTAGCATCGACAACATTTCGGGAGAAATTTCTAAGTGTAGGGTGTGCTTTTCCTTTTATCGGGGATTCCCTTTTTTGGGCGACACGGGCGTCACGTTCGGGTGCACGACGAGACCTGGTGGCATCATAAAGACCGGGAATAGGTTTTGAAAACGACATTTTGGTTTAAATAAAAATAGTGCAGGCTGTGGCAATAAAAATAGCAATTCTAAACAAGTAATATAAAAAAAAAAAATGTAAAGTCAATGCCTACTTTTTTTTCACACTCTATTGCAGAAAGTCCTTTTTTTTATCCTTTTTTTATTTCTTTTTTTTTTTTTTAAGTTTATCTGGCACACTACAAATATATTATTGATGATTATAAAGAAGACAACAAGTAATATAAAAAAAAAATTAAGTCCATTCACTATAGTCACTAGTCAATTTTTTTCACTATATTGCAGAAAATCCTTTATAAATAATTTTCATTCACGGTTTTTTTTTAAGTTTATCTGGCACCATCTATTGGTAGATTGATGCAACTTAAATCTAAAAAATAAATTAAATTAATGAATTAAATTGAATGAATGCATTAATATTTGAAAAACTGTATTCGCATCCAGTGTCATCCCCTGCAAGTTCAAAAAAAAATGTACTTGAACTTGAGTGGATGAATACAAAGTGTTTTATGAACGATTGAAAATTTGAACAAGATATATATAGGGAGAGTGTGAGTTAATAAAAGGAACTGAATAAAATATTCACCTTTCTTTGCTTTGCCAAGAGTTTCCACGTTCATGGGTTATTGGGTTATCGAGTTTCTGTTGTATTGGAAAAATTTAAACATGTCTTTCTTAATGACTTGGTTTGCGTATATTCCACAAACCATCAGACCTCTAACTAAATAACATTGCACTTAAAGTAAGTTAACATACACAACTTCTTCATTGGCTCAACAACCTTATGGCGGACCAAGGACGTCTGCCTATTGGCAGATTTCCAGACAGGAGAAGTTTTTTTTTTCACAGGGTAAGGTTGTCAACATTACGCCCAACACTCAACAGTCGTATTAGACCGGGACTTACGATTTAAAGAGGATTCCAAACCACTACGTTTATCCATGCCCCCGCCCCGACTGGAACCCGAAACCTGTGGTACAGAACGCCAGATACTTAGCCATCATGTCCCACACATTTTAATAAAGAACTTAATTAATGTGACATATCACCAACCAAATATATAAATAAATAAGAAAAAAAGAAAGAAAAGAGCATGCAGCGAATATATTGATACTAGTAGTTAAATCTCCGGGAGCATATTAGATCCGAAGTGGTATCAAATCCTGTAATAGCAAATTTAGTAAAGTTCACGGGAGTTAATAATTAATCAGAGAATATTTAAAATATAAGAGAAACAAAATAGGAATTATAACAAGTAACAGTGGAAAATTTAAACAAATAATAAAACACGCAAAAATTTCAAAGTTAAAGTAAAATTACAATGAGAGCTTTAGTAATCTGCATTCTGAATTGCAGTGTTCTTCAGATCTTTATGGCTAAAGAAAATTAAAGAAAATTATATAATGAAATATTTAAGTTGACGATGGTTAAGAGTTTGATGTAGTTCTACATTTCTGATATATTTCATTAGCCTTTTTAATGGATTAGTTAATGGATTGAACTAGATTAGATAATGGATTGAACTAGATAATCTCCATTTTATTTTATTTTATTTGACGTAATCATAAAAAATTCTAGCAAATAAATTTCAACAATTTTAACTGTAACCTATAATTAAATAAATTTAACACTTTAAAACGCACATTCTTGATGAGAATCAAACTATCATTAGCAGAGTCTCAGAAAACAAGTTACGATTACTTAATAGAATTTATCACAAAAAATTTAATTTTATTTACTTAAATTGTAAAGAGCGAGCCTTTGGCACCACATGCTTCAGGTTCGAATTCTATCGATGGCATGGAGATCTGTACGTTAAATCTCCAAACTGTGGTTCGAAATCCATTGTGCACTAAATGGCCTGAGCGACAAAAACTTAAATTGTAGGTCGTCGTCTAATTAACTACGTTAAATTGTCGTCACAAAATGGCCATAGAGCGACAAACCGTAACTTAAATTGTAAAGCGCGATATGTAACATTAATACACATGAGAATAAACAATTTGCAGAACACCTGGAATAGCAGAGTGGAACTCGGTTGAATGCCACTGGCATATGCTCAGTATAGCACTTTATTGATTTAACTAACCCGTATCATCTAATACACCTTAAGCCTTTGTTAAAATATTCAATGCATTATCATTCATAAAAAACTTTTTTTTATATCACTAACTGGTACAGTGATAAACCCAGTACAGAAGAATAAATGATAAACACAGTACAGAAGAATAAATTTACAGAAGAATAAATTATCAGAAGAATAAATATAAAGAATTATATATATATATATATACTCAGCTCTATACATATATATACTGAACTCTTCCTAAACGGCTGGACCGATTTTAATGAAATTTATGTGTTTGAGTGGGTGCATAAATTCTTATGAGAATATATATATATATTATATATATATAAACAGGTGCTGGGCTGACAGGTTCATCACGTGCAGTCCACTCGATTGCACTCCGGCGTGAAATGATGGAGCCATGTTTCATCCATTGTCACATATCGACGCAAAAATCTTTGGGGCGTCGTCCTCGGTACTCATTTCGCCTCGTTTAAATTTAGCAAACCACTTCTCTACGGTTGATTTTCCTGGTGCAAAGTCCGAATAATGTTTATCAAGCCAAGCCGTTTCTTCAATAGCATTTTTTTCGCCAAAAAGCAATGCTTTATTAACACACGAAATTCCTTTTTATCCATTTTTTTCAAACTAACAAAAGTTGCTTCTCTAAAAACGCTATGACTCACATACTAATAGTGCAACAGCTGTCAACAACTGCTTTTGAAGGCTACTAAAAGTCATATGGATTTAATACTAGTAGCGCCATCTATGTGTCAGCCTATGAACTTTTCAGCCCATCTGTTACGTACATAACACACACACACACACACATACACATAAATATGTATATGCGTTTTACAAATGCCAACATGCAAATTACATGTGTTTGTCACTGAACTCCTCCTAAGCGGCTTGTCTGATTTTGATGAAATTTTTGGTGTGTGTTTAACAAACATGGAGAATGTTTTTATGATTCTATGATTCTAGATTTAAAGATTCTTAGCACTCTAGTATTGAAGAGATTCTTTTACAATTATTACCTCGAACAATCTTTCAACAGAGCAAATCTTGATTCCTTGCCCACAATTTATTTTATACCGCATATTATCTTCTGTCATTGCAGAAAATATTTCACCCGAGCCATTTTTCGAAATCCATGTGTCGACCACCGGCTCCATCGGAAACATTTTCCGAATCGGTCCCTTCTGAGAATGAACCTTAATGAACCCTTCCCCGGGGACCCCACGACAGGTGCTAATCGGAGATAATCACGCGAACAGGTTGTCGTCGCCCGAATAAATCAAAGCCCTCCTCCGATCGATCGGAACCGTATCCGGCGAAGGAAGCCTAATAGGTGGTTTCGAAGAATTGCTACACAGCAATGAATTGGAATCGATCCAAAAGAATTGGGTGATGTCTTTCCGCCCATCCCACTTTCGCCAGATGTTGAATGTCCACAAAATCCCCCCAACTGTAAAATGAAAATACTTAAATCTGTTGCAGTAACTTTGTATGAATGCTGTTTTCAAATGTTCCAAGTTTCAGCCTTAGGTTTAGTACACCGTGCAGCATACTCAGAGTTACCCTTTCCTTTTTTTCCATACCTTATTTTCGTACTTAGGGCCAGAATGGCCGAGTAGCTAGCGCTCTGGCGCTCGATACCACAGGTTTCGGGTGCCATGGATGTTTGTAGTGGTTCGGAATCCACTTTAGCCCGTAGGTCCCGGTCTAATAGGATCGTAGAGCGTTGCGAGGGTAGTGCTATTCCGCGTCCGTGGCTTATCTTCAAGTTACACTCACTGGATAATGCAAAGTGAGTAGCATCTGTACAGCGCATGCCTTAAGGCATCAAGACAGCTGTCTAAGTGTGTGCCAGCTGCATTAGAAAAATCTTTCGTATTTATGGCTTTGTAACCCACTAATAATTAGAAAGTTAAGGGGAGAATATCGTTTGAACATGAACGGTTCTCCGACGACAGTGTCTCGCGGAGGACTTTTAGGAATTCAATGTTATCCAAGGTAAATCTGCTAGTATCCACATGAAAAGAACATCACCACGACATCCGGGGGATTTATATCCGCTCAGGGCATTAGCTACCATAGCTTTCGGGGTCCAAACTCTGCAGTGCAATGGATGTTTGTAGTGGTTCGGAATCCACTTTAAACAGTAGGACCAGGTCTAATTTGCCCTCTGGAGCAAAAATGAGTTCGGAGCAGTATACCAACTCTACAATCCCAAATTCTCCGCTGCTCCTGCGGCTCCACCGGCCGGATTCGACCCCAAAACCTATGGTGCCTAATGCCATGAGTGGATATAAACCCCCAGCCAATTAGAATTGCTTTTTAGTCTAATTTATTATATCGATCTATTTTGAACACAAAAACTTTCGATTTGGTTTCACTGATCGAGTTTTGAAATTTCAATTTTTAATCTTCGAAAAACTTTTGTGATAATTTTCACAAAATTATTCTCAGTTTGTACTTCAAACAAGTCAATTATTTCTTATGTTATGGTTTGGTATTTTGTTTTACAGTCATTTTTTTTTTCACCAGTGGGGATTTAATATCCACTCATGGCATTAAGTACCATTAGTTTCGGGGTCGAATCCCAGATAAAAAAAAATATTTGTAAATGTAATTGTGTCTCTAATGAATAGAAATCAATGTTATTTTTCTGAAAAAAAGTTAAAATGCTCTCGTACACCACATAACTGTTAGGTATAGATTTAAGAATTGTTAGGTATTAAAAAGCTCGTGGATTTTTCTAATTGTACATATTTTTAATGAAAAATACTCTCTTAATGATTCCTTCCTTCGACTGATCTTCCTTTTCCAGTGTAGAACGACAGTCAATTGGAACCTTTATTTTCTGCCAGTCACGCTTCGGATTGACTGCCGTTCAAAGGGGAGAAAATTTAGTATCCGATGGAAACCCACCTTAAGTTGTTTAAGCAGCACATTAAAAGCCACATCGATGTTAAAATTTAAAATTTTAACAAATGATTTATTTCAATGTTTAGTATTTGGTCTTAAAAGACATTAGACATTAATATGGTTTAGTTACTTGCTGTCAATTTTTGCACACATTAGGCTAATTGGACCAGGATCTACAGTTTAATGAGGATTCCGAACCACTAACAAACTTCCATGCCACCGCCATCAGCATCAATGGCGCAAAAGCCCCATGGTGCGCCAAGCCGTCAGCCTACTAGTAGATTTCGAAACAGGTGATGTTATCTTTTAAGGGGTAGGGTTTTCAGCCCTACGATCAACGCTCTACAGTCATATAGACCAAAACCTAAGGTTTAAAATGGATTCCAAACCACTACAAACATCCATGGCCGGACTCGAACCTGGAGCCTGGGGCACCGAGCGCCACCAGAGCCCAGTAAGGCCCCATTTTAATAACTTAAGTTATTATAATTCAAAATAATACGTTATTATTTAAATCTTAATTAGCAAGATATCGAAACCTTATTTTTCTCTAGAAACAACATCAACTCAATTTTAAATCTAACAAAAGCAGAGGTTATGTAACATAATTAATGTCTCTATTATGGAAAAACCATTACTTCCAGAATTTTTACCTCTCTATTGAGCATGCTATTCAAATAATTTAAAAAGTTGAAGCCAATTAGCTACCTTTCACATGTTAAATCGAAAAATATTTCTACGACTCATCTCGTAGAAATGGGTTGCAAAAAGTATCAGTTGCAGTTTCCATTTCAAAAATTTAGTTAAAAACATGCGTCCAAATCGAACTTCCATTGAGTTTGCCAATTAGCTGCTGAATTTGGTGGAAGCATACCTTACCTTCGAAATGTAAATTCTTTCCATCACCAACGATTAAAATTTCTCTAAAAAAAGAGAACCAATATCGATACCGCTCTGTAAATTTTTTTATTTCTAACGCAGCTGGCAAACACAGACAGCTTGGTATTAGATGCCTTAAGGCAAGTGCTGCACAGACGTACTCACTTTACATTACCCAGGGGGCGCGTGTAACTTGAAGATAAGCCACGGACGCGGAGTAACAATGCCCCCGCAACGCTCTACGATCCTAATAGACCGGGACCTACTTTTTAAAGTGGATTCCGAACCACTACAAACAACCATGTCACCGCCGGGACTCTAACCCGAAACCTGTGGTTTGGCCATTCAGGCCCCCGCTCTGTAAAGTAGTTTGGAGTAAAAATAGTTTTCTGAATGTCATTTTATTCACTATCATATTCACCGGAGATTTGAAATTTAAATAATTCACTTAAACATGATTAAATGAAAACCACACAGATGGTGAATGAAGGGTAATTAATACAAAAAGGAGAAAAATACACAATAAAAAGAAAATGTAACGTGTTCAACAAAGTTGACCGAAGTCATTGCCTTAGACCTATTGTTCACTAGCTGAGCAGTGTCGCCTTTCCGGAATCGCCATGGAGTGCCAGGCAACGATGGAGATGAGTTCGGATCATGAGTTCTGCCACATCACAAAGAGGGAAGTTGGTCGAAAATCCATTACATCAGTTATTTTTGGTTGAGATAAATCCCGAGCCATTGCAATACACGCAGCCCAACCGGATGATCATGTCGAAACCTGTAGACCATTTAGTCTTATAGACCGTTGGCCAGGGTGCATCACTAGAGGCAGGTCTACATTGCACCACATATTTACAAATATTTAAAGTGTTCATTTTCAAAGACATAATAAATTTCATAAAGCAAAAATTTTTATCATCATTTTTTTGTAATTATCATATCAAAATTAATTCCATACGATTTTTTTTTTTTTTTTTTTTTTGTAAAAAAAAAAATGAATTTTTTTAACTTTTAAATTTGCGACGCACATTTCAATAAAAAACCGTCTACATCCGCTTTCATGTATTTCCGAGAACTGTGTCAGTTTGAAGCCGCACCCAACGGTTTTCGGAAGCCCAAATAATGATTTCGAAAAATCCTTTTGGAATAGAAAATCAAATATCCCCCAGCGTATAGCGTGATGGATTCTCCATGGCCGTCGCGTGCTCCGCTGGCATTCATGCGCTATTGGGTGGTTTAACGTGTGAAGGTCAAATTCAGCTACCGATAGAGCCTCGCGTAATACTTCGGAGAAATTAGACAGGGAGCTCATGACGATCCTATCCAATGTAAAACTTCATTAGGACGTGCACTATTACATGGGCAGTAATGGTCATTTTGCGTTTCTCATATTCTAATGAATTCCGTCAGCACAATGGTGTTGTTGTGTCGTCTAAAAAGGGCAAAAATTCAAGTAATTCATTTTAATTGAATATGTGCCATTATATGCATTTATATATAGTGTAAATCGTATTATAGTAATGCATAAACATATTATATTTATATTATATTTGGTGTAAAAATTAAGTTTTAATTTGAAACTTCTTCTTCATTGGCGCAATAACCCCTTCGTGGGCCAAGGCCGTCTGTCTACTGGCATGATTTCGAAACTTGGGATATTTTCTTTTTACAGGGGTAGGATTGTCACCCCTATCTCCAACGCTCTACGGTATATTATACCGGAATTGCGATTTAAAATGGGAATCCTGAACATCCATGGCCCGCCGGTACTCGAACCCAAAACCTGTGGCACCGAGCGCCAGAGTTCTAGTCACTCCGCCCTCAGGCTCTTTAATTGGGAGTTAAAACTCGGTAGAATTAATACTTCTCATTGGAGTATACATTTCTTAGCTCATGGTTGATCACCCATCACGATGAAACAACTCCTGGTGCATTCCATATTTCATCTATAATTGTTTCGACCTGCAAAAGTCGCTCAGACATTCGTTAATTTAAGTCTTATTATACATGACCTAAACATCCGCCATCATTTTTGAGTGACAGGTTGCATGTAATGTAACTACTCATTGCATTAATATAACTACTCACAACACTGCTTATTTTCTGTCAGATTTGAGTGATAAGTCGTTATTATGCACTTGTTAAAGAATATACCTTCATTTTCCCTGGAAACGGAAATGAGCTAACTCTTCTCATGGGAAACATGCCACAATATTCAGTGATGATATCATTTTTAGATGATGCTAAGAACGATATCTACACTTTATACTTAAGAAGATAATTCTGAATCATTCAAATTTCTCATAATGGTTTTGAATTGGCGTTAGATAAATTAAAAAATAAAAATAAAATCAAAGTTTAGTGTAATGATGTTTAAAATATTAATCTTCATTGGATAGTATAACTGTGCACTGATAATTGAAACTCTCTACGGCCTTGTTGTAACCAACTGTATTCGAAGCTTGTTTGATTGATTCAATCTTGTCGTTTAATGTCGTTTTTAACAGTATTCCAAATAAGGTTTATCGATAAAATGAGAATAAGTGAAAAAGGATGTTCTGATTACAGACGTCGAGACTATGTAGCAATAGAAAATCGCTACATATTGGACTGTTTACCATGATCCTTTATACTTCTTATTTTACGGAAATAAATCTGCATCACCTATTTGTAATACAATGGAAGATCAAGTGTTAGTTACTCGTATGAATACTCATGTTAATCATGATTCACATTGATCGAAGCTCATTAACATGCTGTTAATTTTACAAAGATGTAGTAAATTATAGTAATTTGATGTCATAATGTTATAAATGAGGATATCAATGTGTTATATTGAAAATTATGATATAATATCGTGACGTAAATTATGAGGAATTATGATTGGCAATTTTCTCTTTCATTAGTTATGTAATTTCTTCCACCAATATAAATATTTATTATATAAATGAAATCTGTCATTGAATTGAAAGATAATTTAAATAATAATAAATAAATATAAAAGCATAAATAACAGACCAAATCTAAAATTCGTAAAAGGCTGAGTAGATACACAGGTTAAAAAATACATGGTAAAATTTAGAACAAAACTCATTAGCAGTAATCTTAAAAAATAAGCAAACTATAGAATTGCAAATGATTTTCTTTTCTTGATAAATTTCTTTTTAAAAATAAAATTGTCTTTGCTTTCATCAAACGTTTTTTTAAACAATTTTACGTTATTTAAAATTAATTATTAGCACTTGAAAGAAATTGAAAAATAAATAAATAAACCAAAAAAAGCGACTAAAGTGGTCTAGAAAACAAAAAATTATAAAGGAGGCGAAAAAAAGTGCTCAAAGAAATGAAAAACCCCGTCCACTTTATGTAATTAAAATTTTAAGAAATTAAAATCAAAATAAATAAATATATATAAATACATATAATTGATTGGACTGGTATACAGGTAACCGATAAAATTGGGAATTGAATGCAAGAATAAAACGCATAACAGCGATCTTAAATTAAGAAATAAAATAAACTGTAGAATTACAAACAATTTTCTTTTCTTGAAAAATCTCATTTTCGCTTTGAAATAAAATCGTCTTTGCTTTCACCAGACGACAGTTTAATTCAATTTTACATTCATTTTTCTACTAAATTAATTTTTTTATTAAATTATTTAATAATTACTCAATTATTTTCTAAATAAATGTTATTTATAAAAAGCTCACAAGTGAAATTTAAAAAAAAACAACCAACGAAATAAATCTAAAACCAAAATTGAAAATGATTAAGAACACGAAAATCTCGCTTTCGAGACAAAATATCCATATATTTTATATATAATAAATGAGCCATCCTATCAGTATCTTTGGATATTACCATAGTCGAAAAAGAATTATTAAAGCTAGAAAACCATTAATGATCAGTAAGACTTTTATTTTATTATATGAATAATAATAATAATAATATATCATGATGCTAGTATATAAATTCGTCAACATAATAACACGCTATTTTACTTTTTATTGCACAATCACTGGCCGATATCCAAACTAATAGGGTCAATTTGGTTGTCAATTTTTTTTTTAAAATATTATTCTCGTGTATCTGGTCGGTATTTGGTGCTCACGTTTATTTGTTTGGGAATGAAGAAAAAAGATTCACAAAGTAGTTGGCAATTAGTTACAATTGCATAAAAATTCGTTTTATTATTATTATTATTATTGAAATTTTGTTGTAGACATGCTGTAACAAAGAAACAACAATATTTAAAATAATTAAACACTCCGATGAATTAAAAAATATAGCTGGATTTAAACTGTATATCATCATGACGGTGGTAATATATTCATCATGACGGTGGTTCGTTATTCGAAGGAAAACAGAGCTAAAGTGCTCCGTATTTACAGGATTTAATTGCCTTTTAAATATTTACAATTAAATACTCTATCTACAATCCTAAAATAATGCTCTCCATGCATCGTCAATTTCTTTCCAGCACGATTCGTTCTTCTCTGGCCCTTTTTTCTGACCCCTTCTCCTGGCCAGATATCTCCCGTCTGCTCTGAGTAATCCGCATGGGTGCTAAGAATGCCAATTATTCACTGAATTTAACACATGAGATGTGAAAAGGGGAGATATTTTCATCTAAACTTCAGTTTATAGTATTTTTCAGCCTCTCATCAAGATTATTGACCTGAATTGCTTGAGTTTCACATCTTGATAACTAAAAAATATTCTGTATTAACACATACACTGAAGTGACAAAAGTCATGGGATACCTCTTAATATCGTGTCGGCCCTCCTTTCGCCCGGCGAAGTGCAGCAACTCGACGTGGCATGGACTCAACAAGTCATTGGAAGTCTTCTGCAGGAATATTGAGCCATGCTGTCTCGATAGACGTCCATAATTGTGAAAACGTTGATGGTGCAGGATTTTGGGCACGAACAGACCTCTCGATGACGCCCCATAAATGCTCGATGGGATTCATGTCGGGCGATCTAGGTGGCCAGATCATTCGTTGGAATTGTCCAGAATGTTCTTCAAAACAATCGCGAACAGTTGTGGCCCGGTGACATGGCGCATTGTCATCCATAAAAATCCCATCGTTGTTTGGGTACATGAAGTCCATGAATGGCTGCAAGTGATCTCCAAGTAGCTGAACATAAGCATTTCCAGTCAATGTTCGGTCCAGTCGAACCAGAGTACCAAGTCCATGCCATGAAAAAACAGCCCCACCATTACGGAGCCACCGCCAGCTTGAACAGTGCCTTGCTGACAGTTTGGGTCCATGGCTTCGTGGGGTCTGCGCCACACTCGAACCCTACCATCAGCTCTTACCAACTGAAATCGTGACTCATCGGACCAGGCCACGGTTTTCCATTCATCTAGGGACCAACCGATATGCTCACGTGCCCACGAGAGTCGCTGCAAGCGATGTCGTTCTGTCAGTAAAGGCACTCGAGTCGGTCTTCTGCTGGAATAGCCCAAGAAAGCCAAATTTCTCCGCACAGTTCTAACAGACAAGTCCCTTGTACGTCCCACATTGATTTCTGCGGTTATTTGACGCAGAGTTGCTTGTCTGTTAGAATTTATGACTCTTTGCAGACGTCGCCGGTCTCGGTCGTTAAGTGCAGGCGGTCGACCACTGCGCTGTCCATGGTGGGATGTTATGCCTGAAATTTCATACTCTCGGCACGCTCTTGACACAGTGGATCTGGGAATGTTGAATTCCTAACGATTTCCGAAATAGCATGACCCATGCGTCTAGTTCCAACTAACATTCCGCGTTCAAAGTCTGTTAATTCCCGTCGTGCGGTCATCATCACGTCAAAACCTCTTCACATGAATAACTTGAACAGAAATGAAAGCTCTGCGAAAGCACTGCGCATTTATACCTGTTCTACGCGATGCTACTGCCATCTGAAAATTTGCATATTGCTATCCCATGACTTTTGTCACTTCAGTGTATATTAATCCTTAAAAGTTGTAAGGAGCAGGAAGATTTCGTGTCCATAGGGGAGAAAGGTAATTACAATGAAAACGATATTATTTTTTATGTCTAAATTTTTGAATTGCATGATATGGAAAGAAATATTAGGAAAAATCCATAATACATATTACACTCTTTTCTTTCAAAATTGATTCAAGACTTGTCTCACCTCTAACATTAAATTTCCGTTAACAATCACATTCCATTTCCGTTTTTAAACCGGAAGTTTACTTTTCACCAAATAGATGGTAAGATTACATTACCCCAACTGCTTTGGTCCACTGCATTTTGCGCAATAACCCCAGGGCTGGCAATACGTAACTTCCCTATACACATTGTAATGTTAATTCAAAAGCACAAAAGTTCAATAAAATTGCTTGTGTTGTGTGAAACGCTAATTAAATTCGCAAAGCAATTAACTACAGATGATAAATCCCATTTAACATATGAACAGGCACAGCATTTACTATCAAAGATCCTTTTCCATTGTCTGCATTTGCTATTAGAAGCCCAATCAGATTCATTCGATGGGGAGATAGTGTTTATTCACTTTTGTTTGTTGTAATCTTTCATTGGTATGGAGGGGGAAATAATTCTCGACTGAGCATTAGGGACATTCTGATTACAACTGATAATCTGTCATTGGAATTGCACAGCTGGTTGTTGATTAAGTAGCGGATAACTTCCATTTAATTCAGAAACCAAATCTTTATCTGTTGCAATTTGTTGGCTGTCATGTGATAAATGGATATCTTAATATGCATGGATATTATAATGTGCGCGTGAATAATTAGAATTCTTTTCTCAGGCATGCAAAAATGGTCAGAGGAATTCGTTGTAAATCAATGCAAGGTTTTATCAAAACGTAAATACATGGAAGATTCATTCCTGATTTAATTTTAAGATATACTGATATATGTATTAAATGTAGGACATTTTTCGATTTTTTTTTCATTTACATTAAATTTATATTACTAAGAATTTTGAAGTAATAATATGTTGACTAACAATTATTTCTTTGTTGTAGAATATTCATAAGTTAAAACTCATTATAAGTTAGTTTCTGCTAAGATTCTTAATCAGATGGGCTGCCTGATGTCCAATTGGTTAGCTCTCTGGCCAATCCCCTGCCGGTGGCATGGATGTTTGTGAGTGGTTCGTAATCCACGCTAAACTGTAGGTACCTGTCTAATTAGCCTCAAGTGAGTATAAAATGACTGTAGAGCGAGCAAAACCGAACCAAACCTTAGTCGATTGTAGTCCTCTCGCCGGCCGTGTGGAAAATTGGCAAACAGCGAAGTAGGACGGTTTCAAAAAGAGCAGGGTTTTAGTGGTGGAAATGCTATTTTAAGTGCAATAAAAAATGTTAATTTTTTATCATTAAAATTAAAAAATGATAAAATAAAATAATAAGATATAAAAATAAGAAATAATAAAACAATAATTAATAATAAAACGCTTCAACACTAATTGTTAAAGTTTTTTTAGTTTCAAAACAGCCTTACGTCATGTATATCTAACTAGCACCCCTTTGAAATAATCGATTCGTTCATTTTCGTCGTTAAGCCAGATGTGTACAGTTCATTTATTTTACGGTTTTAATCGTCTGCATGAATGTGTATCCTCTCAAAAAGAAAACCGGCATTTCTTAAATAATTATTTTTTACTTACTCAAGCAGATGATAAGCATGATATTGTTCTACATAGGCAATTGCTACTAACAATTAAAAAGTAAATAAATTCACGTTGTTTTGATTGGATTAAAATCTTCAATCATTCAGAAATCTTCATTCCTCATTCCTTATTTTTTTTATTTCATTTTTAATTCCAATGAAAAAATTTACATCATTAAAGTTTTAGATTGCACAATATTAAAAGAAAATCAAATGAAGAAAAAATCTAAAACGGTTCTTCTAAAACGTTCTGAACGAACAACAAATGATTCTAAATTTCATCAATTGCTTTACAAATTTAGAGAGAACAGGGCATTTCTGTCATTCCATTATAATATGGCGTTAAAAAGTACCAAAAATGCAGTATTAAAATACCAAAACATGCGGTGACAATATCACTAAAATATTATTATTAGTTTGAAACGAAAATTTAAAAATTATATATGTCTTAAAATCTATTATTTCTTGACAAAAATTATATATTATTTCAAAAAAAATTGTGGAATTTTTGGAATTTTGTATTTCTCCCTAACTTAAATTTTGGGCTGCTCGCGTAATAATGAAACCAAATTTAATTTTGATGCTCCACTATAACTCCGAATTCGAATTCACTTTAAAAAGTTAACAGAAAAAGATTATTAGGTGTACTATTTTTCATTTTTATAGCTAAACCTGATTTCTGTGCTTTTTTAATACGCTTTTATTAGTTTCACCTGTATGTTTGTATGTATGTAACTGACTTTTTTTCCCCTGGAGATTTGTTTCTCCTCATATACACTACTAAAGCTGCAAAGAAACATTTACAGACATCTTTCAGAAAGAAAACAGTTGATTCTTTATAATACACTTTTATATTAGTTTCACCTGTATGTTTGTTTGTAACTGACTCTTTGGGCTCGATTTTGCCCTACTTTAAACGATAGCCTTTGTTTTACTCACAATTACATCATTGTAAGAACTATAGTTCCAGTCCTCCAGTTAAATATTATAGTTTAAAAACGCTAAAAAACATGCTTTTAGAGTTAATCAAAGTAAAAAATAAATTAATAGTTTAAAAACACTAAACAATCACGCTTTTAGAGTTAATCAAACTAAAAAGTAAAAAATAAATTAGTTTAAAAAATAAGAAACGCTTTTAGAGTTAATCAAACTGAAAAGTAAAAGATAATTGTTAACATAGGAATAAAATGACTGACGAGAAAATGAATGTCACTGTTCTAAAAGCGTGGGGTGCTTTGTAGGACATTTTTAAACTAACTCTACATTTCGGAATGAAACTGGTGAAAAATGATAACGATGGATATCGAGCACCCCACGCTTTTAGAACAGTGACATTCATTTTCTCGTCAGTCATTTTATTCTTATGTTAACAATTATTTTTTACTTTTCAGTTTGATTAACTCTAAAAGCGTGTTTTTTAATGTTTTTAAACTATTCATTTATTTTGTTGTCGTATCCCCTGAAGAACACAAGAAAATCAAATCGTGGTGGTCCCTAATAATATTGGCTATGCTCGTTGTCAGCTCGGAGTATGAATCCTCTTCTTAGGGAGGGTTCAGAAGAAGCATGGTGGCTGCAACAGCTGGGCAATTAAAGACAGGATGCGGAGTCAGCTCGACATCAGGGCAGTTGCCCCAGTTTTGGTATTTTTTAATGTCATCAGCAGAAATTTTCATATTTTTGTGATGCTTTATCCTTCATCTTGGGCGAATAGCAGCTGTTTTTCTGTCAGCATTGTGTTCTGTAATTTGGTATTTAGTATTGATCTTAGAAATAATTATATGTTTATATTTTACCAAGGTATTGGCATCTGCAAGGGAAGGAGGAATGACAGTCTGATTCCGGCAGACTTCTGGCATTCTTCGCCAAACAATCTACAAATTCATACAATTCCAAATCTGCATGAGCAGGTATTCAATGCAGGATACGCATTATGTGCAAGCAGTGTATTTGTTCTAAACGTAATATAATGTTCAAGATCATACTTGAGAAACCTTTATTCAGGTAAGGCAGACCATGTACGATAGTAACTCCATTCATTTTGTTGTGATGTAGGTAGACTCAGATAGGCCTCAAGTGCCTTTTGTACGGCCAACAATCCTCCTGTGAAATGTGAGGCAATTTTTCCTTCACCGGCAGCTATCTCACTTTTTTGCGCAAAGCAGCTCCGGCCCTTCCGTTACAAAACGTTGAGTCGTATGGTCCAGTAGTAAAATTAATAGAATTACGAAAATCAAACAGAAGAAAGGATAGAGGTTGTTTCCTCAACTAAATATACGACTTTGTCAAAATGATACTGCAGATTGCAAAGTGATACTAACTTTTATAAAATGCTGCTGCAAAATATCATTGCAGATATCATTGCAGATATCATTGCATTGACAAAATTAATTTTGTCAACATGATACTGCAGATTGCAAAATGATACTGCAACGATACTAACTTTGTCAAAATGATACTGCAGACTGCAAAATGATATTGCAATGATACTAACTTTTATCCAAATGATAATAATTATATATACTAATTCATTTAATACTAATTCTATACTTATTGCATATACCAATTCTTTTCTTTTACTAGTTAATCACACAACATGGAATTCTTTTTTCCTTTTGTCCAAACGGCAGTATTTTATTGAAGTTACCCACAACAAATTCTTTGTATCAAAAAGCACCAAAATTACAAAAGCAATCTAGATTACGCTCAGGACTGCAGCCACAAGAATAAACCCAGAAAATGCAATGACGCTCTGCTCCGACTTCTAATCCGACGCCGCTGTCGCCCCCCCTTCCGTCTTGAACCCGGGAGCATCGTTTCTCGTTTCAGATGAAGGACGGAGACAGGAGAGTCGCTTCTTTTTCCATCTTCCCCGAAGGAAATGCATGGAGGGGGGAAGGGGGATCTAATCGACTCAACTACAAATTGAGGAACATCTGGCTTATTTCAAAACTCCAAATCAGCAAGTGGGCCAGCTTAACCTGAAGCAACCAGAATCATAAATTTGTATTTTCTTTAATGACAATTTTTGATACATGTAGCATAACAGTTTTTTTATGTTCTCTCTGATTCAATAGCCCCGAAACAATTATACAGTAAAATAGCAATTATTCTTTTTGCTCATTCTTGCAGTTCTACCACACAATCTGTGGAGGGGTAAGCATCTGATTTAAAAGCGGAAGAGAGTTCGATTATTTTTAAGGTGTGTTAGTCAGGCAAAAAAAATTTTTGAGAAGATTATTTTTAATATATATTTTCAATAAAATAAAACGAAACAAAGAGGCAAATAATAGAAAACAATCACAAAAACGAGAAATTGAACAACCAAAAATCACCCGAAGTTATCTTTCTACACCTATTACATCGCTGTGTTGAATACGTCTGGTTTGGCCATTTGTCCATTTTCCACTCGATAGTTATTCGTACCATACTTCAATTTAATATTTTATTTTCATTCTTGATTTGGTTTGTCGTTCTACAGTCATTTCATGTACAAGTTAGACTAATTAGACCTGGACCTACATTTTGACATGGATTCCGAATCACTCACAAACATTCATGCCACCTCCTGGATTCGAACCTGAAGCCTGTGGTAATAACGGACAGAATGCTATCCAATTAGCCATCAAGCCGCTTTCATTCTTGAAATAATTCCCATTTTGTTTATTTGATACTCGATTCCAGGATTTACAATGTCATAAACCAAACGGTAAAGCGCAAAGGTAAATTATATTGCTATTGAAATAAAGTATTAAAAATATTCCAAAATCGGAGGCTATGTCTCTTAGAATCATTAATTAATTAATTATTTGAAAAAATTGTAAGAAGGATGAAAAAAAAAATGAATTATAATTATTTTGCTCACCTTAATGAATATGCAATATTTTAAAGACAAAAATATAAGCATGTAACAAGAATGAAATAAATCAACATCCCCATCACCTATCCGAAGTTTTTTATTTGTAAAATTCCTCTGATTTGGTTTATCTTCGTTTAATTTAAACAAATTTCATATTAAAAAAAGTTTAAAAGGATTCATTTGTAGCTCCGTTTCCACTTTTTCTATTGAAATCAAAAATAGTCCTTCAAAATTATTATTTGAGCTTCTAAAAGATGGTAATCTGTTGGAGCAAGGTCAGAAGAATAGCATTGACAAGTAGCATGTACTAGACCTATAAGGGTTTCAAGAGAGGGATACTTTCTGGATCATGGGAACACTTTAATTTTTACTTACAAGCAATATATATATATATATATATATATATATATATATATTATACATAACTAGCCAACGGCCTTTACCATGCTGAATATACCGGTTCTCGTTAGATCACCAGTCAAGCATCATTATCGTTGGGTGGGTGACCACCTAGGAACATCGCGTGCCGTTGGCATTCACAAATTTGGGACCTGAATGGCCGAGTGTCTAGCGCTCTGGCGCTCGGTGCCACAAGTTCGAATCCCGGCGGTACTATGGATGTTTGTAGTGGTTCGGAATCCGTAGGTCCCGGTCTCCTATGACTGTAAGAGCGTCACGGAGCCAAAGTCAGACTTCTACCTGCGGGTGCTCCATCACAACAGAAGCTGCTTCCTTCCCCTTCAATCATGAGTACGTATGGGCTCGTGGGCTTGGCCAGCCAAGTGGGATAAGAAACAACAACATACATAACTAGTATACTTTATTACAATTTATGTAACATAATGTCGTTTTCCAGTTAACTGACGTCGAAGTGTTTACAAAGTTAACTGTAAAGATTTCGACGTCAGTCTTCTGACAAGTCTTAACTAACGTCGCAAAATACATTAAAATAATTTCTAATTCAGGGAGTAAAATTTATTCTAAAAAGTAAATTGAAAATAAAGATGCATTAGTGAAATAGAGCAAAATGATACTGTCCATGATACTTTAAAGGCTATTCGTCTATTTTTTAAATGTCTCGCATAATAACTTAAAAAAGAAATTAAAAAAATTTCTTTAAAGCTTATTTTGTTAAATGTTATTCTTACAAGTTTTACTATCCTAATAAAGCTTTATTATAGTCTGATTTTATGATAACTGTAACTGTAAAGAACACTCATGTATGATGAAAACGACAGCATTAGTTTATTTGTACTGTATTTTTGGCCTAACGTAATGAATGAATAAAAAAAACCTTAAAGTCTGGAATATTTCAGCATTTTTATGAGCTCGAATAAAATATATAAACGTAATGGAGTCATTTTTTAAGAGTGCGAGAAAATAATGACGGCCATTTCTCGATATTTGCTGAAAAGGCACAACTCCAAATAACATCGTTAATTTCTTATCTTTCTTTTAAATTGATATTTTCAAGTTTTCAAGAAATAAACTTTTTGATATTCGCTGATTGCTCTTAAAAATTTTGAGTATTTTTTTTTCTTGTTTGTTTTTAACTTAATGGAGTTAGTTATCAAAACGTAAAAAAAAAAAAAATTCTGAGATATTTTTTTCAATAAAAAATTAGTTTTAGAAAAGTATTTTAAATAATTGTGGTTACTTTTGGATAAATCCAAGTTGATTTGAAAATATTTAATGCTTTGAAAAAAGTTTTAGTTATTGAATAAAAAATAAAATTTTAGGGCGACTAATTTGTACTTATGGGATGCATAAAAATAATTTTAAAAAAAACGCTATGATATTGATATTACGATATTAAAAAAGTTAATATCTTTTCATTTGAAAAATTTGAAAGAATTAAATGTGGATTTTATTTTTCAAATAAGAGAGGTTTATTTTTGTAATACACTCACGTCCATAAATTAAGGATAATGAAGTTCAAGCAAAGAAAGAGACAGAAATAAAACAAATTTGACTTATTTGTGAAGTCTTTTTTTATTAAACAAAAAGGTAAAGAGCAAAAAAGATGCTATATGTTTGACATAATTAATAAAAATTGCGATTTTTACTCCCTGGAGCAAATTTCAAAAAAGAACCTATTTGCAAAAAAATAGTATAACATGGTTAGTATGATGGTTAATATGGAGTATGTCTCGAGGACGATGCAATACAGGCTTTACAACGCCTAGGCATGCTGAGTATCAAATTATCAATCTGATCTTGGGGAATATTACACCACTCATCAAGCAATGCCCTCCGAAGTCCCCATTCCAGTCGTCCGATAATTCTACCACGAAAAAAAATCATCCAAATGCTTCCTTTGTGCAATAACTATGCGGCTATTGCACTGAAAGGCTTTCAAAGCGCTTGTGAACAATTTTACTTCTTTGCCACCATTCCTTATATACCCCCTCTCTTACACTCTCGTCATTGTGACGTACTATCCGCGCCACCTGGTGGTTTCCTGTGATTTGCATATTCTTCTTCAAGATGTGTGTGATAATTCTACAGGTGAAATTTTTATTTTAGAGTTCAATTTCTGTGGGATTCTGAATTATCCTTAATTTATGGACATGAGTGTATTATGCGGAATGAAATTCGACTTTAAATTGGTTAGCTTTAAATCCTACTTTTTAAGATGTTAGCATAGTTGCAAATATACTATATATGTAATGGATATTTGCAAATGAACCATATTTTAACCTATCTATATATAAATTTTCGGTGCCTCTTAACATATAAATATAAAATAAAAAAAAAATTTTTTAAATAAATATTACGTTGCAGCGTAAGAAAAGTTAATACCTTTTGATCATGTAGATAAAATATGGTATTAATTTTTAACTTTTTTTAAGCATTGAAACGAAAATAAGAGTCATATAATTTATGATTAAAAAAATTTTTCATGCTTTGGGATTCATTGAATGAATTTAATAATATGACAGAAAAATGCACAGAAGAAACTGAACGTTGATATATTTCATTTATTATAAATCTATTTGCATTTGCATGATATAATAAAAAAGACTAATACCAATCGAAGCATCTCTTGTTGTATATAGGGTGATTCAACGATTAGGGGACAAAATCTGAGGGGTGATACAGATTATTAAACCGTATATTTTTGTATTGGATTGTAGGGTCGGAAGTGATGCATTGAGGTACGAGCACAAAACAATTTTCAACGTATAATACGAAAACGAAATTTGAAACAAAACTTACAAATGAATATTTTGTGGTTGTTGTTGTGTCTAATCCTCAGTGTCCTGAAGTGCGGGACGGACATCTCATGAGTAATAGAGAGAAAGGACAGTTTCTGTTGGGAAGGAGCACCCGTAGATAGAAGTCTGACTTGGCTCCATGTCACTGAAGAAGGAGGGCGGTGCCTACCGCAAGGACTCTTAGGAAGAACTGCCCCATGTTTACGTATCGTATGGGATAAAACTCCCATCAGACAGTTTGACTCACGAGGCAAGATGCTGGAGATCACAAACACCATCGGACCTCCCCTTTTTTTTTTTTTTTTTTTAAACAAGATACAATACCAAGTGAAACATCAAACATGAGCTCTCCTGTGCGTAGGGTATGCACTTTAAGACACGTCCAAATGGGATAACGAGAAAAGCGAGTTGTTTTAGCGAACCAATTAAAACTCAGTGTGGAAAGAATCCTTGGTGTGTGTGAGTCAACTGTCTCTCTCCGCTCCAAACGAAGTCGGTTTTATCCGCATATCAAAGGGAATTTTCTCTGACGCGATTATCGACTAGCTGTCACTTGCAGCGATATATAACGTGGCTTGTTCTCGTGGTTAGACAGAAACACTAGCAGCGAGAATTACTCGCTTGTCTCGTTCTCTTGTCTGAATGCGGTTTTACAACTGAGCCACGAGTCGAACATTACAGGATATTGAATTTTCATGATTGCTTTACAATGAAGAATGGGATGGTAATATTTTACAGTAGGACTATCAAGGATAGTAGCACAGCAACTTTATATCTTAAGGGTGGCAAATAAGAGTAAATAGCTTTTATGCAAGATGCTCTCATGCACAATCTCCACTAAATATACGTGGCCTGATGGCAAACTGGCTAGCGCTCTGGATGTTGGTACCGAAGGCTTCAGGTTCGAATCCTGGCGGTGGCATGGATGTTTGTGAGTGATTCGGAATCCACGTTACACTGTAGGTCCCGGTCTATTTAGCCTAAAGTGTGCACTAAATGACCGTAGAGGGGCAAATCAAACCACTAAATATGCTCATTTTTCAAAAAATAGTAATTTCATTGCAAGCCAATAGTAAGAATCAAACTGTTTACCCACACTCTAAATACGCCTATCACTGAGCAACGTTATATATCTATAAATATTATTCACATTGGAAAAAATGCAAAACGAATTGTTATAAATGCATTAATTTAAAACAAATTTGATTTTGTGGGAAGAAGGTTTGAATTTGCTGAAATCCGCTTTGGTTTGTTATGGCATGTTATGTAAAGCTTAAAACGATATTATTAAGATACATGATCGGTCGCCATACTTGACGCCAGAATTTAATTCATTGGAATATTTCCCCCTTCCTGAAAACTGGAGCTTTTTAATTAAACTCCCTCATCTCCGGAATTTTCCTGTCTGCATATTCATATCCGAACTTTGGCTCGAAATGGAAATTCCTGACATTTGGCGGCATTTCCGGACTCATAAAACTCCTCTAAAGGAACAGCCAGAAAAGTTTTTCTTTATACCCAAATAAAAATAATAAACATTACGCAATATATAAAATGTAGTTCATTAATAATGAAGTATAGTTCATATTCAAAAACAAGCTAATTTTTTATAAATAAAACGGTAAACTAATATGCTAGTTTCATATTTCACCCGTGTTTTGAAAATTTATTTAAAAGAATTTAGACAGATTTATAATTTCAAGCACATGCTCAAATTTTATAATTTAAATTTATTTTGTATTTCTAATACTTAATTTGAATATTAATATTTTTAAGTCCATATTTGTTAGTAATTGCTCTGTGTTCAAGATCTTCCAATTAGCATCAAAGAAGAAATTTCATTCTAATTGGTGGTAGAATGCAGTTTTGTTATGAACAACGAATAGACTCGCACCGACAGACCTCTCAAACGAGAGGCCTCTTTATAGTTTTGGTATGATGTCGGTGAAATTTTGCCAGCAGACTTTCGAAAGAACAACATCAAAGGTGGTATCGGTTAATTCGCACTTGCTCCCTATGTGTCCTAGGTCATTTCGACCTAAATATATTATCACTGCCATCTCCAGGACAAACGCGGAAACTTTCGGTTTGCTATTGTTGTATAGTTCAATATGAAGTCTGCACGGTTTGAAAATTCAATACTCTTCACCAGAGCGCTTCTACTACGACTAATATTTACAGAGAACTGGAGGGTTCTATAGAGAAATAATAATGTGTACATTTTGTCTTAATAAGCATTATTTTGAATAATACCATTACACTCAAGATTTAATGTCCTATCTCTTAATAATGTGTGAATTATTCAAAGAATTGAATAATACCATATGCACTCTATATCTATATGTGTCCATATGAAAGATCTGTCGTTCAAGCGGTGAAATAAGGAAGAGCCCTGGTAAATCTTCAGATTGGAATGTCCTGTCGTTGATCTTGATCGGAAAGGGGCGAAACTACCAGATGCTATCCTTACATTTTTTGCAATGAACTCGCCTGCATGACGTGGAAGGCACGTGATCAGGTGGAAGTGGTATTTAACTGGTATTAAGTGGTGGTATCAATCCATGCCAAGGCGGGTTGAAGCTGTGTTGCGAGCCAAAGATGGGCCAACTCGTTATTGATAGTTGGTCATAATGTTTTGGCTCTTGAGTGTATATTGCATAGCGTTATTTTGTATGGTGTTTTCTCTATAAAAATGTTCAACACATTTTCTCATATGTGACGTATGGGCATAGCGGTTTTTTCCGTATAGGGCTTTTCTCATATGCGATATAAGTGCATAGCGATATTTTTTATAATGCTTTTCTCATATGTAGTTATGTGCAAAGTTTTATTTTGTATAAAGCTTTCCTCATATTGGTTAAGGTGCATAGCGTTATTTTGTATAGTGCTTTTCTCATATGTGGTATATGTGCATTATAATGTGCTGCTTAATTAATGTAGTGCTTTTCTCATTACACTAGGTATCCAATTTTTAGATACATTTCAAAAGATATCTCGGCGGATATTGTTACAATTGCTCCTCTAAATTGTGACAAATGAACTTAGTAAGAAACAAATTTAAATTTTAAAAATAATTTCATGTTTTTGTCAAAAAAAAAAAACGACATTTATATAAAAGTATGTAATGCTAAGCTTTTATGGTTTTTTTCTATGTGATGCTTAATCAGAGAAAGAAAAAAAAATAGATTTTTGAGTATAAATAGAGAATTTTCATATACTAATATAAAATTCTTTCATTCTATTATATTGAGAATTAAATTGTCCGACTTGTGGCTCAGTGGTAACGTGGTCGTGTATAATTAAGGTCTGCCGCAGACCAGGTATTCCAGTCAATAGATTCGACGTAGACTCGAGAATCCTGAAAATCACCGACCTTGGAGTGAACTGCTCTTGTGATTGAATCGTGCACTTGTGATCGAATTTTATTTTTATTTTTAATTTCTTAGAACAATAACCATCATTATTTGTATATATAGTGCTTGTAGATAAAATTTAAAGTGTTCCCATGAAGCGAAAGTGGCCCTCTTCTTGAAGCCGTTGTAGGTTTAGTATAAGCTGAGACGTTACAATAGGAACAACTTGAGAGTGGATCTAATAATCGATTTAGTCATTGTACTTTAAAATAGATTGAAAATTTGTATTTGAAATAAAAGATTTTTTTATGTAGCAATATTATAATGGAAATCTTGTATATTACAATTTCGTTATTACACAAAACCCAGAGGTAGATATAATATTTAAATTCTGACATTGATTTATTACTGATTAAAAATTTAAATTGTTTTATATATATTTTCTGTATAAAAAATTATAATAATGTTTTCAGAATTTGAAAAGCATCTTTATGTCTGAATTTAACATCCATTTTATTTAAATTCATAGTTCCTCAGAAAGAATTTCCTTCAATATTTTATGATTTGAATCAAAATAAATTTTTTTTTAGATTACAGAAAGTAACAAGATACAATTTAATCCCCACAATATTTCAAAAATTTGCGGTCTGAAAAGATATAGAAAAATTTCTATTACACATACAAATACCAAATATAAATTGATTCATCTTACAAAATTTAATAATAAATAGAAATTTGTTTTAAAAAAGGAAATCTAAATTCTTCTTGTTAATAACTTATTCAATCTTTTAACATTTATTTTAAAAGTTATAAATTTTTTTTTCTTTTTGTTTGAGAGTTTGTTCCTACCACGAGTTATTTTTCCCACAGAACTCAAAGCACCTGCTGCCATTATGATTCATTTTTTAATTTAACTCGACGTTTACTTTTGAAAAGAAATAAAAGTTTAATGGAATTTTAGTTTCCTAATTATTTGCAGTTTATATTAATTGTTTTACTTAATTCCATGGCATTCAATTAGGGTGTAAATTTTAACCTCGAAATCGGATACTTGGAAAAGTTATTATATAACTTTAATTAAAAATCTTTTCCATTTCTACGTTTGAATAATGAGTTTCTTTTTTTTCCGTAATTAAGATAAAATGATTGATTTTAACAACTTTATTTATTACTACTTTTTTTAAATTTTAACTTGAAGAAATTTATTACAAGAATTAAACTGAAATTTTTGTTAGAAAAGTGTATAGTATTCAAAATTCAAACTGTTGATATACTTATAGATTAAGTAATATCAAATAAGTAAATCTATAGTTTGAATTTCAGTTTATTTTATAAAAATGGACTTATCTGTAATTATAGATGTTACTTATCTTTAAGTAACATCTATTATTATGAGAGTTTTTGCATAACGTTTTTTTATCGTCCGTTATTTTTCTTCCCTAGCTCGCATGCTCGTAGGAAATTGCGCATGCATATCTGTAATAATGTTTCCTGAGCATGAGCATCAAGCTCTTTATATGAAACTACATTCCTGAGTATTTTGGTATGTCGCTCTAAGATCATTTTGTACACACTTTAGGCTAATTAGACCGGGACCACAGTTTAATGTGGATTCCGACAAATATCGATGTCACTGCCAGGATTTGAACCTGAAGCCTGTGGTACCAATTGCTAGAGAGCGCCACCAGGCCGCCCATTCCTGTATAAGCGAATAAATAGATAAGAAATTTTTTTCTTTTAAGTATTTGTTCGTAATTATTAATGGGACCTGAGGGCAGAGTGACTATGGTTTATGCGCTCAGTTTTGAAGATTTCGGGTTCGAGTCTCGGAGGTGCCATGGATGTTTATAGTGGTTCAAAATTCACGTTAAGTCGTAGGTCCTGGTTCAACGTGACTAATGGCCGAGTGACTAGCGCTCCGGATCTCGATGCCGCAGCTTTCAGGTTCGAGAATCCCGGGGGTAGTTGTTTGTAGTGATTCGAAATCAACTTTAAACAGTATGTTCTTTTCTAATATGAGTGTAGGGCGTAGGGGTGACAACCCCACCCAACTAAAATAAATTAACAGTTTAAAAAAACTAAAAAACACGCTTTTAGAGTTGAGTCAAATTAAAAAGTAAAAAATAATTGTTAACATAAGAATAAAAATGACTGACGAGAAAATCAATATCACTGTTCTAAAAGCGGGAGGTGCTCGATATAGGGCTAATATTATATTCCGAAATAATAATATATTTTATTATAATTTTAAATATAAAGCGTTAAATTGTTAGCAAAAAAATTTATTTATAAACTATTATAATTTTTCATTTTTTTAGTTTGATTAACCGAAATACAGAGTTTTTTTAAAATGACATTTAAAGCACCCCACGCTTTTTAGAACAGTGACATTCATTTTCTCGATTAAGTCATTTTTTCTTATGTTAACAATTATTTTTTACTTTTTAGTTTGATTAACTCTAAAAGCGAGCTTTTTTTTTTAGTTTTTTTTAAACTGTTAATTTATTTTTTACTTTTTAGTTTCATTAACTCTAAAAGCGTGTTTTTTTTTAAACTATTAATTTATTTTTTAGTTTGATTAACTCTAAAAGCATGTTTTTTAGTGTTTTTAAACTACAATATTTAAATGAGGTCCCGGTACGGAGGACTGGTTCTTACAATAATTTAATTGTGAGTAAAACAAAGACTAAATGCGAAAATGTGTCGAGCCAGGCAATCTCCTGATCCGTAGTCAGGCGCTTTATCCATTGTGCCGCTGTCCCACGTAGGTTTGAATGTCTGTAAATGTTTCTTTGCAGCTTAAATAGTGTGTATGAGGAGAAACAGATCTCCAGGGGGAAAATGGTGCGATGATCAAGATGACTTTTCAAAGGCTGTGTGTTTTAATCACTCATCCTGGCGATCCTAATCGTGATGAGATGATAAACTTATCAAAATATTTTAGTGTTGTCGGTCCTTGATAATTCTACAACGTTTCAATTAAATCGGATCTCTTAAAAAGTAGGGCAAAATCGAGCCCAAAGAGTCAGTTACAAACAAACATACAGGTGAAACTAATAAAAGCGTATTAACAAGTGCCTCCCCACTATAGGGCTGTTGATCCAATGAAGAAGAAGTAAAATAATTTAGTTGGATATTTTCATTTTATTTTAGCACCTTTACTTTTACGGTTATTGCAGTTGGTGGGTTTTCTAATTTTAATTTATTAAATCATATAATCGTTAAATAAAATTACTTTTAATTTTAAATTTGATTAAATTGTCTTGAAGTAGAAGATTTTGGTGCATTTTACTATACAATATTGACTAATGATATTGCCGTGTGCATTTGTGTCAATGTTGGGATATGTCATGCTAAAAATGCTGACATCTTAACAGAGATTGAACTTCTTTATACCATCCCTATTTAGAACGAACTTCCATGGGATATTTGGGGGAAGGGGTCATCATCATCAGTGACTCTTTACTTGATACCAGTCATTTTATAGTTACCAAATCGTCAACTCATCGTAAAATCGGCAAGATTACATTACGCGTTGAAATTGCTTCATTCTGAAGTGCCTCCATCTTGTTTTGTGTGGAATGGTAATTTGTATGCTTTGGGTTCGAGTCCCGGAGGTGCCATGGGTGCCTGTAGTGGTTCAAAAATTCGGCCTTAAACCGTAAGTCTTGGTCTAATATGACTGGAGCGTTGGCATAGGGTTGACAACCCTATCCTATTAAAAGAAAACATCTCCTGTTTTGGGGCCTAATGGCCGACTGAATAGCGCTCTGGTGCTCGGTGTCGCAGCTTTCGATTCGAGTCCTGTCGGTGCCATGGATATTTGTAGTGATTTGGAATCCCCTTTGAGTTTTAGGTCTCGGTCTAATATGAGTGTAGAGCGTAAGGCATAAGGGTAACAACCTTCTCCGTAAAAAAGAAAACGTCTCCTGTCTCAAAATCTGCTATTGGGCAGACTACCTTAGCCCACCCTAGGGCTATTGTGCTAATGATGATGATGATGATAATGGCATTTTATACATGAACCCTATCTTGCCCGAATGCACTAGATATAAAGAAACAGAATTGAGCCATTCAGGCACTGATTGTCTTATCTTTCTGATTCACTGAAAGACACTCCAAGCAACAATCTGTTTTCATTTGCCAGATACTGCAGTATGTTGGTCTTGTTGTATTTTTGTTAACATCGCATTTGTACTTAACCCATTCTTGTGCTTAGTTTGAAAAGACCTTTTGTGCGTTAAAACAATACAACTACACTCAAGCCTGTTTTTTTTATGGGGTCCTCTTTTTTTTTTGCATTATACATAAAAAAATCCATCAAGTACATATTATAAATAAAAATGAGTTAAAAATGTAATTAAAAAAACAACAGATGGCTATCAAAATAACATGCAAATTGAAACATCCAACAGATGGCCCACTTGATATTATATCCTCCCATTACCACGAATGCTATTAGATGCGAGATAGTGCTACATCGTGAGGTTTTGATTTGCATATTATCTACGTGGGAATTTTTTTACGCGATCTCTATTTACTGTATAATTTTTTTAATGTGTTGCAAACGTAATATTTTTTAGCAACTTATGAAATTTCAAGATATTTTTTATGCGATTTCTTTTATGCCGTCCTTATTTATAACATAAAAGAAAATTTTTTAAATCTATTATAAACTTTTAAATCATTTTATAGTTACTTATGGGCCTGAATGGTCGAGTGGCTAGCGCTCTGGCTCTCGGTACCACAGGTTTCCACGGTGCCATGGATGTCTGTAGTGGTTACACTTTAAACCAGGTCCCGTTCGAATAGGATCATAGAGCCCCAGTGGCTTATCTTCAAGTTACACGCGCCCTCTGGATGTTGAGTAAGCAGGTTGCCTTAAGGCATCCAAGACCAAGTGTCTAAGTGTTTGCCATCTGCATTAGAAGAAAAAAAATGCCGTATTTGTTTGTTTTGTCCTAAAATAACGTTATTTATCTCGTCATGTATGACATTATTTTGTTTTTCATGTCTTAATGTATTTAGGATAGCTTATTATAGATTAACTCTTCCAGGCTTCTAACCCTGTGCATGGCGGCCGGTGCGATCCCATCAGAACAGAGTCCCAGCGGTGCCCTGGAAGTGGTTCAATCCTCTTTAAGCCGTAGGTCCCGGTCTTCCATGAGTAGATCACGGAGCGAAAGCCAGGCTTCTACCTACGGGGATGCCCGTCCCTCCATCCATGCAGGACATGGGATCCGTGCACCACAGGACATTAGGTCACAAACATATTTACTTACGCCGTTTACGATATTTTTATGCGATTTCTTTTATGCATGAAAACAGGTTTTGAGTGTATAGTTCAAGTGCTGATTATGGAGTAAACTGGCAAGCGACTAAGTCGGACAGATTCAAACAAAGTGGGAAATTAAAAAAAATTAAACTTTTCAATTGCATAATACCAAAAATAATTACACGCAATAAAAATCACAATAACGGGCATTTTTTCTCTCAAAACGTTTTGCTTCACGGTATATCTGAATAATAGTAATCCCTAACAAAATGGAAGAACTAAACTTACATACCTATTCTGAAATTATTTTTATGTGTATAACAGCGATTGAATATTTAATCATAAATTTAATTATAAATAATAATTTATTTATTAAATAATTAATTTAATAATAAATAAATATTGATAAATTTATTAAATATTTAATCATAAAGATTCTTGAATTCCATGAGTTCTAAAATCGTCTGCTGTCATTTCTAAATTCTCAAATTTTAATTTATTACATTAGTATAAATATTAAATACCTTAGAAAGCAAATTGAATTTTATAATTCAATATTCAATTGTATTTACAATTTTATTTGTAAATTAAATTAAATTTGTATATTCATTTTATTTACAAGATTCAAATTGTAAATTTTATTACCCATAAAAATTTTGGATATTATTTTGGGTAACTGAATTTTTCGTTTCCTTGACCACTTTCAACGTTTCTTTCTCTTTTTTTTTAATTTTTTTTACCTGCTATTCTTATTTGGTTTATTTAAATTTATTTCCCGAATTTGATATGAATAATATTTATTTTAATTTCTTTCACGTGCTGATGAATATGTAATTAAATAACGTAAAATTGTTGTAAGAGATCGTCTGGCTAAAAGCTAAAAATAATTTTATTTCAAAGTGAAATTGAGATTTTCGAGACAAGAAAATCGTATATCGATCCATCCGATTATATATATATATTTTTTTCTTTCTAATGTAGCTGGCAAACACTTAGATAACTTGGTCTTGATGCCTTACAGCGCTGCAATGAATTCGCCTGGCGTGACGTGGAGGGCACGTGATCAGGTACGGAAGTGGATTGGAACCATTTAACTGGTATTAACCGGTGGTGATATTAAACAATGGCCAACAATGGGTTGAATGGCCGATGGCTGGCGCGGCCAAAGGTGGAGCCAACTCGTTATTGGCAGGTGGTCGAAAAAAAAAATGAATGTTCTGACTCTTAAGTCGAAATTTAAATAGTGACTAGATTAATTTTAGAATTTTGAAAATATATATATTTATATTTTGTTTTTAAATTCAATTATAAATATAAATTAATTATAAATTTAATTATTTATTTATTATTTAATTTCTAATTTAATTTTTAAAAATAAAATTTAATTTTAGTTATAAATATAAAGCACATTTTTGTAATTTCTGTTGGCTAAAAAATCTGATAATTCATCACTAGTAGCTATTAAGTTTACATTGAATTGAGTTTATTATTTATTGCTTACAAGTTTTATAATCTTATATCTCGTTATTTCTAGAAAAATGTTTATTTCCTTTGCTGACAATACTTTTATGCAACCGTGCTGGTCAAGTAATTTTAGCAGGCGTTTTAGTGTCGGTCAAAAATTCCCGACTCTGAAGTCGAAATTTAAATAGATTCCCGACTAGATTAATTTTAGAATTTTGAAAAAATAACAAAAGTTATAAAGAGTCGAATTTTACATCGACTCCCGACTGCAACTCTTTCAAAAATGCTCGACTGCCAACTCCTCGATCCCGACCTCGACTCCTCACTTCTGAATTTTATATTATGCACGCTAAAATATTATTTTGAGAAAATATCCGCAGACTTAACGTCATTGCCAAAGAGGTTTCTAAAATAAAAAAAAAAGTTAAAACATTCTTACATAAAATATGATTGATGATCTTAAAAATGGCAACATAAACCTTTTTTTGTTCTATTACGCGTTTCAAAGAAGGCTGCCCAACCTGATTGAGTTCATCTTGGGAGAGCCAAGAATCTATTTTGCTGCGCATAAAAGAAAAAAAAAGAAAATATTCTGTTCTTGGAATGTGAAGAAACAGGATCGGGAATTTCGTCTACATTCCACAAATCGAATGTCGGAGAAAATGTTCGTCCACCATTTTTGTTTCTCTCGCTGCATTCTCGACAAAGCCCTGATGGATTATCATAGGATTGAATAATGAAAGAATTTAAAATTCAGATTTTATGTTTATTGCGTCGAATATAAAAATCCCGAAAATATTTTTGAATTGATGATAATTGAGGCAGAATATCACTAAACATTTTCTAATACAGTTATTCTAACTATTGCAGTCCTAAACAAAAAGCCTTATCGATACACTATCATATAAACTGTTTAAAAGCGAGAATCGTTTGCATTTGTTGTCATGGCAACACATTTTAAATGCTGAATTTACTCAGAAGGTTTTGTTACAAAAGAGAAATTTTGAGAGATATTGAAAAAAAGAAGAAAAATATTAACATTTAATTTTTTAAAAACTAAATCATAACAAAAAATCATGAAAATTAAAATTATTTGTTTTTCAATTAAATTTATTTTTGTTCTAATGCAGCTGGCAACACTTAGACAGTTGCGTTAAAGCAAGTGTTGCACCGACGTTACTCACTACCCAGCACTAAAAATCTTATTAATACACTGTCATGTAAACGGTTTAAAAGCGAGAATCGGCTGCATTAGTTGTCATGACAACATAGTTTAAATGCTGAATATGCACAGAAGTTGTGGTAGTAACTTAAAAAATTTTAGCATCGAGAAGAGAAATTTTAAAATTTACTTTTTTTAAATTGGATCAAAAATAAAAAAATTATGAAAAACTGAAATTATTTGATTTTCAATTAAATAAAAAATGTAAACTGTGCTTCCTCCTAAGCACTGCAAAGAGAGTCCCTTTTGGCGTTCGGGAGAAAGAGTCAATAGGCCTCGAGACTCTCACCCGTGAGGAATAACAGCGCAACCAGCGTTTCCTTTGATAAACGTTTAGTAAAAGTGCAATCGGGGCCTGAGGGCCCAGGGCGGGCTAACTCTCTGGCGCTCAGTACCACAAGTTTCGGCTTCGAGTTTCGGCGGTGCCATGGATGTTTTGTAGTGGTTCGCAATCTACATTGGGCCGTAGGTCTCATATGACCGACCGTAGAGCGTCACAGAGCCCAATGAGACTTCTCACCCCTCATTCCCAACATGTAAGGGGACAAGTGATGTGATGGTGAGTAGTGTACAGCGTAATCACGCACTTCTGTTGAGAAACATTTAGTTTACAATCTTGCATCCCGAAAGGAAATATATTTAATGCAAATCTGCATATAAGTTGACCTACAGACACTCACCTGAGAGGAATTATATTTCGCACATCCAACGCATACATGAGTATCTTTATTTTAGCCTTAAGGCTCGTGCCCACCGAGGCGAGAAGCGTTTCAAGCGACAAGAGTTGACCAATCACTAGCCTAACTGGAGTTCGCCTGAAACGGTTTGAAATGCACCGTTCCGAGTTGACCCACTTTCAACTCGAAGCGGAACTCACTAGGCGTAATGCTATTTCGACGTTTCGCTGTGAAGGGGTCGAAAAATTTTCTCGCCTGTCGCATGTCACGTCGTCGTCTGTCGCCTCGGTGGGAAGAAGCCTTTAGAAATGTATTCCTCTCTACGAATCAATTATATGTTTTTAAATGAGTTAAATATTGTATGTCTCTAACTGTGTGAGTTGTTTGTGTTGTGTCAATAAAATTAGGAATTCCCCAACCTGTGCCTCAACTCTCACCCAACCACACCCACTTACAATCCAACTGCACAATCTACAACACTGCGAAATTATCCTATTTATAGCAGTGATTGATAGCTATACCATAAATATCAAGATATTCTTCGTTTCAAAAAAATTTTTTTTTTTTGTAAATTCGTTAATATTAATCATTAAAATATAAATGTTAAGTACCTTAAATTTTCAATTTAAATTTTTATACAATGTATTTACCAATTGATTTTTGAATACTTCACAAAGTTTGGTTTTTTTTTTTTTTTTTTTTTTTTTTTTTTTTAGTTTTTATTTAAACACTTTAATTAAGATTAATGAAAACAACTTTTGTCAATTTTGTATAAAAATGGTACATTTATTATCTTTAACTATTATTGCCGCATCGGAAATAAAATTATTTTTTAATCAAAAATGTTCATTAAAAAAGCGTAATTTTTTTTTTAAATCTAAAAGCCTTTTCGGTTTCCCACATCGTATGCATCTATTACCAGCGATAAGATTATTTTAATTTGTAAAATGATATTACGGACATTATTTTATATAAAACTGTATCCTTCTCCCTAATTTTAAATAGCTTGATGGCTAATTGGCCAGCACTCTGGTCTTTGGTACGGTAGGCTTCAGGTTCGGAATCCTGACGGTGGCATGGATGTTTGTGTGGTTCGGAATCAACTTTTAACTGTTCCCGGTCTGATTAGCTTAATGTGTGCAAAATGACCGTAGAGCGATAAATCAAACCAAATCCTCGTTATAATAAGGAATTTAAAAATGGGATGCATTAGATAATATAGGTTATTTTTTTGTTCTAATGCAGCTGGTAAACACTTAGGCAGCTTGGACGCCTTAAGGCAAGCTCTGCACAGACGTTACTCACTTCGCATTACCCTGAGGGCGCGTGTCACTTGAAGATAAGCTACGGACGCGGAGTAACAATGCCCCCGCAACTGCTACGATCCTATTAGGACCTCCGGTTTAAAGTGGATTCGAACCACTACAAACATCCATGGCACCGCCGGGACTCGAACGGAAACCTGTGGTACCGAGCGCCAGAGCGCTAGCCACTCGGCCATTCAGGCCCAATTAGAGGTTCTAAAATATGGAATTTTTTTATCCTATATTTTGTATTGTACATGAAATACATAATTACGATTTATGAAAGGCATTCTTATAAACTCTACTTCTTCAAATTAACAATTCTTTTCAATATATTTAAAATAAAGTGCATTTTTATTATTACAATTTATTATTATTATTACAATTTTTTTATTTTTATTATTACAATTCATTTTGACAAATGAATTGTACATTTCAAAACTTATTATTCTATTGATTGATTATAATACTTCAAACTAGCAGATACTTGGAGAACTGTTCTGGAATCTGCCAACGAGCCTTTCTCAAAAACAGATTAGAGTCGTCTTTTCGAGTGAGAGTTTGGGATTGAATTTTTTCTTTCGCCCCTGGGCGATGTGTGGGAGTGAGAAATGAACGTAAGAAATGATGAAACTTTAAGTGGAGAAACGTGAATGAAGAAACATCGATCAAAATAGGTTTCACTTTGAAAAATTATTTCATGAAAGTTGGGTTTCTTTTCTAGCAATGTAAAAATACAATAAATAAATAAATAAAAATAAAAGGGTTTTTTTTTATATTTATTTGTAGAAAGTAATTAACTTGTTTTTCTTTCTATCATTGTTTATTCTGTGTGTGCATCATTAAAAAATCGTTTGCTATTTTCATTTTTTTTAATATTTAATATTTTATAACAAAGAAAAAAATAGTTTGTACTATTGTATACTATGGTTTTCTATCTTCTACAGAAGGTAAAATTATTAAAACATTATCATAATATCTTTTTCTATCAATGTAAAAGAAAAAAAAAAAATCGGATTATTATTTTCCAATTTTATTTGTAGAAAATAATTAGTCCGTTTTTTTTTTAGCACTATTTACCCTGTGTTTATAAAAAAAAACGTTTACAGTTTTCATTTTTGTTTAAATATTAACTAACATTTTACAAAAGTTTAAAAAACATTAATTTCTTTTTTGTGATTTAAATATTAACTCATTTACTTACTCACAATCAATTAATTATTTCTAAAATGCAATTAATTTTTCTTTTCTCTTTATCACTATTTATCATGTGTTTATTGTTTAAAAAAGAATTGTCGGTAATTTTATTTTATTTATTTATTTATTTTTGTTATTTTATTATTTGATGACAAAATGAAAAAAATTTTTGTACATTGTATATGGTTTTTTGATCTGCTAAAGAAAGTAAAAATTATTATAATGATCATAATATTTTTCTATCAACGTAAAAGATATTAAAAAAATCAAAATATTTTTTCTCAATTTAGTTTTAGAAAGTAAACAACTTTTCTTTTTCTGTCCTGTTTACCCTGCTTTTGTTTAAAAAAAAAAATTGTTTATATTATAGTTAATGTTAAAAAAAATCGTCTGTAATTTTGTGTTTTTTCAAAAATATTTACTATTTAATGTCAAAAGGAAAAAATATTTATATATATGGTATATATATGGAAAAAATATTATATATATGGTTTTCGATTTTCTATCAATAAGTGAGCATTAAAAAAAAATATATCTCTTTCTATCAATGTAAAAATGCACACACAAAAAAATTATAATTCATTTTTATTTTTAGAAAGTAAATATTTTTTTTCCTCTTCATAATTATTTATCCTATGTTTATTGTTAAAAACCGTCTGTTATTTATTTTTAAAAAATATTTACTATTTAGTGACAAAAAAGAAAAAAATTTGTGCATCGTATATAGTTTTCGATCTGCTACAGAAAATAAAAATTATTAAAAAATTATAACATCTATTAATGTAAAGATATACAAAAAAATCAGAATATATTTTCTCAATTTTATTTTTAAAAAGTAATTAATTTTTCTTTCTCCTTATCACTATTTATCATGTGTTTATTGTTAAAACAATCGTCTGCAATTTTCAGTTTTTTTAATATTTTCTATTTAATGTCAAAAGAAAAAAATAGCTTATGCATCGTATATGGTTTTCAATCTGCTACAGAAAGTAAAATTATTAAAAAATTATCATCTCTATCTATCTATATGAAAGATACATAAAGAAATTAATTTTTTTGCTCAATTTTATTTTTAGAAAGTAAATAGCCTTTTTTTTTCTTTATCACTATTTACTTTTGTTTATTCTTAAAAAAAATCGTTTGCAATTTTTATTTTTTTTTAAATATTTTCTATTTAATGACAAAAAAAAATAGTTTATACAACATATATAGTTTTCGATTTGTTACAGAAGTAAAATTATTATTAACTATAATACATATTTATATCAATGAAATAAATATAAAAAAAATTTCAGAATATTTTTCTCAATTTTATTTCTAAAATGTATTAATTTTTCTTTCTCTTTATCGTTATTTATCATGTGTTTATTGTTAAAAAACAATCGTCTGTAAATTTAATTTTTTTTTTTTTTACATGTTTACTATTTAATGACAACAGAAAAATAGTTTGTACATTGCATATAGTTTTCGATCTGCTCCAGAAAGTAAAAAAATTATTTAAAAATTATGATATCTCTTTCTATCAATGTAAAAAAATATTTCAAAACTCAGAATATTTTTTTCTCACTTTTATTTTGTAATTAACTTTTCTTTCTCTTCATCACTATTTACATGCATTTATTGTTAAAAAACAATCGTCTGAATTTTCCTCTTTTTTTTTTTTTAATATTTAGTATTTAATGACAAAATAAAAAATAGTTGTACATTATATATTATTTTCGATCTATACATTTTACATAAGTAATTTACATTTTTCTCTTCATCGCTATTTATAAAGTGTATATTATTAAAAAACAATCGTCTGTAATTTTCATTTTTTTAAAAAATATTTACTGTTTAATGAGAAAAGAAAAAAATAGTTTTATACGTCGTATATGATTTTTGGATTTGCTACAGAAAGCAAAAAATTATTAAAAGTTATACTATCTCTTTCTATTAAAGGTAAAAGATGTAAAAAAAAATCAGAATATTTTTTTCTCAATTTCATTTGCAGAAAGTCATAATTTTTTTCTTTATCCCTATTTACATGTGTTTATTTTTAAAAAATAATCGCCTGTAATTTTAATTTTTAATATTAACTATTTACTTACAAACGAAAAAAATAGTTTGTACATCGTATATGGTTTTCGGTCTGCTACAGAAAGTAAAAATTATTATATCTCTTTCTATCAATGTAAAAGACACACAAAAAAATTAGAATATTTTTTCTCAATCTTATTTTTTGAAAGTAAATAAATTTTCTTCTTTTCTACTCATCATGTGCTTTTTGTTAAAAGATATTTGTCTGTAATATTCATTCATTTAAATATTTTCTATTTAGTGACAAAAGAAAAAATATTTTATACATCGTATATGGTTTTCGATCTGCTACAGAAAGTAAAATTTATTAAAAAAAATAACCATAATATCTCTTTCCATCAATGTAATAAATATTAAGATAATTCGAATATTTTTCTCAATTTTATTTGCAGAAAGTAATTAACTATTTCTTTCTCTTTATCACTCTTTACATGTGTTTAGTGTTAAGAAAATAATCGTCTGTTATCTTCATTTTTTTAAATATTTAATTTTTAATGACACATGAAAAAATAATGCATCCTGAAATATATAATCCTCCCAAGAACTATCAAATTAATTAGCGAATAGGAATACAATAAAATATAATACCTCTAAATTTTTATGAAGACTATTACTATTATACAACTATTCAAATACCACAAAAAGCACTACCTAATTCACACACAAAATTCTGGTAAGTGATGGTTAAATGAACTTTTATTAAACATCAACTGATTTTTAGACACTAATATGAGAATATTGAAACAATAAACTGTTTATACTTTGAAAGCCAGGCACTTCAAAATGAACTACAGAGCACATGACTTGATATGGATCAATCGTTATATTTAGTAACACATATTTCAGGTCACTTTTAAGACACACATAGACAAAATTACGTGAAAATTTGCGTTCATTTTAAATACGCAAGGAGCTCAAATGCATGTTTAGAAGCCCACATTTAGGCATAAGGAGTTCAAATGCATGTTTAGAAGCCCACATTTAGGCATAAGGACTTCAAATGCATGTTTAGAAGAGCATAAGGAGTTCAAATGCATGTTTAGAAGCCCACATTTAGGCAGTTCAAAGCATGTTTAGAAGCCCACATTTAGGCATAAGGAGTTCTAAATGCATGTTTAGAAGCCCACATTTAGGCCAAATGCATTTAGGACATAAGGAGTTCAAATGCATGTTTAAAAGCCCACATTTAGGCATAAGGAGTTCAAATGCATGTTTAGAAGCCCATTTAGACATTTAGGCATAAGGTTCAAATGCATGTTCAAATGTTCTAAATGCATGTTTAGAAGCCCACATTTAGGCATAAGGATAAATGCATGTTTGAAGCCCACATTTAGGCATAAGGAGTTCAATCATATTAATTTGCACGAGGAGATTAATCTGTTTTAAATAATAACTTATATTACTAACATACGATGCCCAGTAGAATAGAACTTAATCTTTTGAAACTCGAAATTCAGAGCTGAATATGGTGGAAATAACTCTATTTGCATCATACCCAGATTTTTGTGAACTGCTACGGTTTTCTCAGCGAAGTAAAACGGTAAATGCAACTATTAATTGTGACATGTTACAAAAACATTCATTTTTGAAGAATCTCTTTTCAATTCTACAATTGAACGGGTGAATGTCGGAAAATATAAGCGTTGTTGGCAAAAAAAAAGCAAATGTTTTTATTTTCATTGATTTTTTATTATATGTAATGGTTTTGGAAATATAAAATTTTAAAATCTGTATGATAACCATGCATATTAAGGGCCTGAATGGCCGAGAGGCTAGAGCTCTGGCGTTCGGTATCATACAGGTTTCGGGTTCGAGTCCCGGCGGTGCCATGGATGTTTGTAGTGGTTCGGAATTCACTTTAAACAGTAGGTCCCGGTCTAATAGGATCGTAGAGCGTTGTCTTGAGGTTGAGTCACTCTTCCGCCCTCAAGGTTCCTTGCCATATTACCCTTAGCCATGGACCAGTCGCTTATTATTATGATGCGGCGCGGTCTATTGAACATTATGTAAGTTTTACTGCACCAGGGGGAATAGTAGCAACAGCAGTGTGATATGGCACAAAAAACATTCACTTTTGGCGAATCTATCTCCAATTCTACAATTGAATGTGGCGATGTTGGAGAAAGTAAGCTTTGTTGGTGGAAAAAAAAATTAATGTTTTTATTTTCATTTATCATTGATTTTTATTATATGTCATGGTTTTTGGAAATATAAATTTTTAAAATCTATATTTCTATATATTCTGTATTTCTTTGCAATGTGCGTCTAATATCAGTATTATTATAGTATCTATGTTTACAGGTAAGAATAATAGTAAACACAATAGTAATAATAATAGAGTTTTTGCATATTTTTTTATCTTCCGATATTTTTCTTCCTAGCGCGCATTCTGATAGGAATAGCTCAGTAGTGCAGTATTACAGATATGCATGTGCAATAGGTACAATGTTTCCTATGAGCATGCGCGCTAGGAAGAAAAATATCGGACGATAAAAACGTTATGCAAAAACTCTCTATTATTATTATTATTGTGTTTTCTATTATTCTTACCTGTAAACATAAAATACTATAATAATACTGATATTAGATGCACATTGCAAATAAATATAGAACACTAAAAATGAAATATAAAAAAATATATATATAAACAAAATAAAAATAATGAAATCACTAAAAATATTTATCTTACTAGTGCGATATTTGTTTCTGCACTCTTTCACTCAGCTTTTGCAAATCAATATCCATCTGGGTATTTGCACATCGTAGTGGGTGTTGCGTCCGTATGTTTGAGCATGTTTTGTGTTGTGTCAATTTAATTTTATAAAAAAATGATTCGCATGTGTAAGTTGAATCAAAAGCGCTAACAATTTGAATTAAGAGCCTGCTATCAACAATCAACTGTGTATCTAGAGATAGTAACTGAGGTCGCTCAGAGATAGTAACTGAGGTCACTTAAAGTGAAACATAGAACTCATAAACAAAACAGGCAATATCTGCCCTATATTTGCAAGAATATTATTTTAAAATCATAGATTTTTTCTCATCATTTCGACAGTTTATTTTTGACCATATGAATGCGCACATAATGTATTTTTTTTAATACATTGGTTTTCACTACTTCGGCCATTATAAAATAAATATATTTTGCAAAAGTGTGATCCATCTCACGGGCCGAGATAATATTCAAGCCGGGCCGCGGGTCGGTTACATTTGTTCTAAAGCTGTATCAGAATTTTTGTGAACTGCCGATAACTTAAATCGGCCATTAAATTTTAAAGTGATTAAAAATAATACTCCACGAGAATTTGTTACCAAAATCTTTGTACAGTTTACCGAGTATGCCTTTGTTTACAACTCATGGAAAGCAAACGATTTTTATCTCTTGAAGAAACCGTAACCGTGTCTCCCTCTGAGAGGACCCAACCTCAAGGCCGCAGGTTTCTATTCACTATTTGTTTTGGCACCGTATCTTTCCAAGGCGTCTATTCCCTGAGCTGGAGGTGTCGAAAGTTTCATGTGCAGCAAGAAGAAATTCTTTTCTTAGATCGCCTTTTGGTGGAAACAATTTATTAAAAAGCTATTGATTTATAGATTTTCTTCACTATCTTATTTATGGTATGGTGCTTTTGTAATGAATACGGGTATTATTTGTGTATGTTGTGTATTTGGAAATGTTTATTGAGTTTTTAACATTATCCAATAGTAATTATTTTGTTTTTAAATACTTAAATTTCTTATATTTTATTAATATTTTTCCGCATAATTTGGAGTTATCTTATTCTGAAAAGTTTTTATTATTGCATTAGTTAATCTTTTATGTATATAAAATTCTTCTGTACATGTGTGAACTGCCTGATGGCCAATTGGTTAGAGCTCTGGCCTTTAGTACTACAGGTTCCAGGTTCGAATCCTGGCGGTGATATGGATGCTTAGGAGTGGTTCGGAATCCACCTTAAACTGTAGGTCCGGGTCTGTTTAGCCCACGTATGAGCAAAATGACCGTAGAGCGATAAATAAAACCAAATCTGTACATGTATTTGTCACTGAATTCCACCTAAACTGCTGGGCCGATTTTGATGAAATTTTGGTGTGCGTTTGAGTGGGTCCCTGGAGGGTTTTGATTTACAATTCGTCTCGTAGACAACACTGCAATCGATATAATTATTCTCTACGTGATTTTGTCACTGAACTCCTTCTAAGCGGCTTGACCGATTTTGATGAAATTTTGTGTGTGTGTTTGACAAAACATGGAGAATGTATTCATGCTCTCCTCTTTGTTGAAAGTCGCCACCAGAGGGTGCTGCAGTATATCAACTTCTATACCTCTCGACCAAAAGCTATGAAAATGGGTAATAATATATATTCTAATATGGAAAATAGGTTCGCGCTATCCAATTTATTGTTACTTGCCACCAGAGGGTGCTGCAGCATTTCATCTTGTATACCATTCAGGCGATATCCATGAAAATGAGTATGCACCTATATTGGAACATGGAGAATATATTCGTGACATGTAATTTTCTACAATGCATTTTTTCGGCAAGATAACGTATGCCGGTTTCTGCTAGTATTTTAATAGTTAATAATAAATAGAATTTTATTTAATAAATAAATAGTTTAATGGATTTTTAAGGCAAAATAAGCCTTTTGACATGATCTACAGTGACATAACAAATGTGGTATTACTTATGGATTTTACCATAAGTCTAATAATTGAAAAACTTCTATTTGATAAAGAGGTTTTTTTTTTCTGTTATAAATAAAGTTTCGTTGATAGAAATCAGCAATTGAAAACATCTCAAAAGTGGAAAAGTGGAAAGTGGAAAAAGATTTATTCCTGATTGCCTTAAAACGGATATGAATGTTCGAAAAAGTTTTTAAAACGAAATCGGCAAGCGCATGCGTAGTATGAAATATTTGTTTACTGTTAATAGGTGAGTAATAAGTGTCGTTAATGAGTGAGTAAAAGTCAGATTTATATGAAGTAATTGAATTTCAGACAAAGAAAATATTTTTATGCGTGACAATATCATGGAAATTGTTTGAACTGAATTATCTCAAACTTTCTTATTAGAAAATTATTGCTTACTTCTTGTATTATCTCATTCAGGAATTCGTTGTGTTGTTTCAGAATAGCAGGACGTCCATTTGTACCTTGGATAACCCTAAATTCGTTTTTATCCGAATGTAATTCTTCCATTACATTCGGATAAAAATTTTCAACATCCAATAATATTTTCCCACAAATGTTATGAATTACGTATAGAAGATTGGCGTTTGTTTGGCATAAATTTTAATATATGGACACCAGTTTACATACAAGCAGTGTGAATTCCCATTTTATATGTTTCCAGTAAATCTACAACATTGATTTGGTACCACAGTCTTCAGGTTCAATTCCTGGAAGTGGCACGAATGTTTGTGAGTGGTTCGGAATACACTTTAAAGTGTAGGTCTAGTTAGCCCAAAGTCTGCAAAAAAAATATGACCTTAGAGCGACAAACCAAACCAATCAACATTAATTTTTATACTAATCTTCCGTTATTTCGTTGCATTTTATTTCAAATCACTTTTTTTTTGGGTCAATTAGTTAGTATTACATTTTTGCCTTGTTCAATTTTTCATTCAAAATGCAAAAGGCTTTGCAGATTTTATGAAAAGGATTATGAATTAATGATAATTGGAACTTTACGTCTGCCATCTAAATATCAATTTGGACCTGAAAGGCCGAGTGTCTAGAGCTCTGGTTCTCGGTGCCACAGGTCTCGGATTCGAGTCCCGGCTGTGCCATGGATGTTTGTAGTGGTTCGGAATCCACTTTCAGCCGTAGTTCCTGATCTCATATGACTGTAAGAGCGTCATGGAGCCTAGTCAGATTTCTACCGACCGGTGCTCTATCACAATCGAAGCTGCCTCCCCTCCATCCATGAGTAGATTACTCATGGGATGTCCGTCCCACACTGCAGGCATTGAGGATTAGTCACACACACAACAAAAATCAATTTAAATCATTAATTTTGTAAATTTTTTAGAAGTTTTCAATAGTGTATTTCTCAAATTTTACCTTGACCAAATATTGTATACATATATATAGCTGATCTTCATTTGGGCTATTTTGTTTGAAGAAATGTACATTTATTTATTTATATATTTACACAGAATAGTAAAGAAATAAGGAGCCAGATGACCGATTGAGTAGTGCTCTGGCTCACGGTGCCGTCGGGTTCGAGTCCCGGCGGTGCCGTGGATGCTTGTAATGGCTCGGAATCCACTTTAAACTGTAGAACTTTGTCTAATATGAATGTTGGGCGTAGGGCTGACACCCCTACCCAGTAAAAAGAAAACATCTCGGGTTTCCGAATCTGCCAGTAGGCTGCTGTTGAAGATGTAATGAAATAAAAAAATCTCTATTTGGATGGAATAAAATGTTAAGACCAACATCAGACCTTTTGGTGTTAGAGTTGGCTCTGAATCGTCAACTGTTTCCTCCTCCTCATATATTATCAGAAATATAATTATATATTAGTGTTAATTTAAATAAATTTTTTAAAATATATGTGCTGACCCACAAATTTTACATTCCAAAACAATTAAGAAACAGTAAAGTATACTTGATAAATTTGCATTTTAAAATACAATAATTAACATAACATAAATAATTATATTTCCTTAATACATTAAAAATATTAAAAATTATCTTACTTATAGTGTAAAAATGACACATATTTTTAAAAAATTAAATTTATATTTATTTAGAGTAACCAAACAAACATTTTTTTATTTTAAATTGTTGCATGACAAGTCATTTTTCCCTTCTCTCATAAATAATCACAAATCTAGCATCACATAAATTAAGTTACAAAATCCTGAAAAGATGTCTAAAAATTAATTCCAAATTGATTAAAATTATTTCTGATCTTTAATCTAGATATTTCTGATCGTAAATTACATGTCTAGCATCATAATGCTGGAGCATTATGATACAATCTAGTACGATATAAATCAAATATAAATTAGGTCTTCAGGGGCACATCTCCTTTTGATGTATCACATCATCTGGGGAGATCCAGTGAACTTTGGCTTCTTTCTTTTTTCTTCTCTTCATTTCTTTTCATAGTCGAGAATAGAGACTGCATCATTTTGGTAATAGCTAGTTTCGTCTCATTATCTTCATGCAATTGGGCCTGAATGGCCGAGTGGCTAGCTCTCTGGCGCTCGGTACCACAGGTTTCGGGTTCGAGTCCGGCGGTGCCATGGATGTTTGTAGTGGTTCGAATCCACTTTAAACCGTAGGTCCCGGTCGAATATGATCGTAGAGCGTTGCGGGGACATTGTTACTCCACGTCCGTGGCTTATCTTCAAGTTACATGCGCTCCTGGGTAATGCAAAGTGAGTAACGTTTGTGCAGAGCTTGCCTTAAGGCATCCAAGACCAAGCTGTCTAAGTGTTTGCCATCTGCATTAGAAGAAAAAAACTTCATGCAATTTTCGTATTTGTTTGTTTTTGTTACCCTTACTAAAATAACGTTATTTATCTGTGTCTTCATGTATGCTATCTATTACTACATTATTTTGCTTTTCATGTACTTAATGTATTTAGTTATATTGATATATGATTCTTATTATTGATTAACTCTTCTTATTCGTTTTTATTAACTAAATATGTTAGTATTCAAACCCTGTGCATGGCGACCCATGTCCGAGGAAAAGGCGATCCTTGCGATTAAGTAAATTCAGAATTGCGACTCTTGTGTAGGCAATACTTCCCTTGACCACTACTTCTGGTAGACGGGTGATACATCTGCATTTCTGGGAGTATCAATCGACTAGCAATTACCAGAACTTTGGGTTTGGAATTACTTTGGATTCAAAATGTGAGTTGCTTCTTGTGCATTTCCCTAAGAATGGAACTCGTTCAAGAGAGAGCTATATAAGTGTGACTATATAAAACTTGTTCAGCACTTTACTGAGCAAGCCATCTCTTAATCATTTACCTCCAAAGGAACCATCTAGATAGAGGTATAGCGAGGCTAACGCTGCCAAAATACCTCAATAATGTCAAACTGTCTGTTTAATAAACAAGCACTAAAAGCAGAAATCTGCTTTCCCTCATTGGGCTCCATGGTAGGCCTGATTTGGAACCTGAATTCTCTTATTCCATGTATTTCTCTCATCTCAAAAAAAATTACAGTCCGGCAAAGTCTGAATTCTTTATTACTAGACTGGATTTTGAATATTTCCTATTATAAATTTTTTGTAAAAGAATCGTACCATAAGAAAGTTGATTGGCTGTCGACATTTTGCAGATTCCTGATTGCTTCCGCTTATTAAAATCCACAGAGGCTTTCATATTATGTGTTTGGACTACAAGCAGTAAAACGATTTTAATTCTTTTAACCTGCTAATTGAAACTCAGACTAAAGCATTTTTACCAACGGATAAATTACTTGACATTGATAAAAACGTTGGAATTCATGAAATTCCGAATTCTTGTAGATGCGCTACATCCGATTCTAAATAAAAGTATTGCATCCTAACTCGATTTACTGAATGCCACACAGGAAGAAAATTATTTCACCAAGAGTTTGCCTCTATAGGTCGAATTGTAATAAAAAATAAGCATAAATAATTAGAACAAAACGTTTAATATTAAAATTGTTCGGCTCAGTTCTTCCAAAATCTATTAAAATCGGTTATCTCAATTACCGTATAAGATCATATATTCTCAATCTTATTTTTTTTTCTAATGCAGCTGGCAAACACAGACACCTTGGTGTTGGATGCCTTAAGGCAAGTGCTGCGCAGATGTACTCACTTTGCATTACCCAGGGGGCGCGTGTCACTTGAAGATAAGCCACGGACGCGGAGTAACAATGCCCCCGCAGCGCTCTACGATCCTATTAGGACCAGGCCTACGGTTTAAAGTGGATTCCTAACCACTACAAACAACCATGGCACCGCCGGGACTCGAACCCGAAACCTGGGGTAACGAGCGCCAGAGCGCTAGCCACTCGGCCATTCAGGCCCTTTCTCAATCTTATAACATGTATTAATTTCATTTATATGGACATTCAAAAGAAACAAAAAGAACAAAAATCAAATACAGAATCCATAGCATTTTGTCACTTAGAAATGCTAGTTAGAAATTGAACAAGATATTGCAACATTTTTGTGATTGTTTTCAAATAGTCCTCCAACACATTCGATTTTGAGGTCATGGGCCACTACAATGACAAATTCTGCACTTATACTGCAGTCGTATTTCGACACCTCAGTTTTGATCGAATTCTCCCATGGATGACGTCACCCTCAAATCCAATGGAGGTGCTTTTCAATCCATGGATTCCTCGCTCTTTTCTTTTGTATAGCCACCGAGACTTTCAGTGCTGAATGAATTGTCAGGTTTAGAACCTACCTTTCTGATTTGACTTTGAGATTTAAACCTACCCTTCTAGTTTGGAAGCTCGATGCTCAGTCCACCAGGCGATATGACACGTAACAAATAAATTTTCTTCTAAAAATATGTCCTAACAAATCATAATGAAATAATTCATCATCATCATCATTGGAGCAAGTAATGGTGGGCCAAGGCCGTCTGCTCTCTAGCAGATTTCTGAACAGTAGATGGTTTCTTTTTATGGGATAAGGTTGTCAACCCTACGCCCAACGGTATACAGTCAAATATGAGTGGGATCTACAATTTAAAGTGATTTCCGAACCACTACAAACATGATGATGTTGGAATTTCAAAAGGATCGGTCCATTCCATTTTGGGCCTCAAACACGTCAAATCTTGATTTGTACCGAAAACACTGAATGAACCAGCTCACACTGCATTGATTCTTCGTGACTTTTTCGCCAAATAGGAAACCCATATCGTTCTATAACCACCGTATTCACACCGTGCGACTTCTGGCTATTCTCTAAACTCAAACGACTACTCCGGGAATGCCGTTTTGAGTCGGAACGCTTTGAAGGCCCTTCCTACGGATGACTTTTTATCATGCATTGAGGATTGGAAAAAAAGTTGGCATAAGTGCATTGTGTCCGGAGGGGATTACTTTGAAGGCGATGAAATAAATTTGGAAGAATAAATAAAGAGTTTTTGAAAAAAAATAAATAATTAGTTTTACTTTTTGGGCACAGTGGTAAAATTCTCGGCATAACCACCAAAATCGAATGTTAGAATGTCACTTAAACCACCGCTGTGAATAAACGGAACACATTGTCTTTGTAGTTTCGGTTTTACGCACTGCGATATTATTTAATCAGCAGCTGCTCAACAGCCAACACCTGAAAGCCGAGTCATTTACTACAAAGCAGCGACGCAGCTGAAAAGTGAACCCAAAACTTCCGCGAACAGCAGTAAGCCGCGGAAACTGCGCCGATGATGAATTCGGCTGTCAGCTCTCCCGCCCTCTCTGCACTTCGCAGTCTTTTTCATTCATCACGACTTGTTGCGGCCGCCATCTTGCAATTCCGCCCTTTGATTTCCGCCGACGGGTTGCTGTTGGGGAAATGGCGGCGCCCATAGAAGGAACGGGTGCGCATTAGTTTGCAGAACTTCATAAAGGATGAAGAACGCACCTGGTGGTTTTGTAAAGTTGGAAAGAGTTATTCAAGGATGACGTGCATTATCAATTATTCTTTCGGCGAAAGGAACAACAGAGACTTAACTAAAATGCAGCATCAATGCTTGTTTAGCCTTTCATTATCTGAATTATCATATGATTATTGTTATAGATTTTTTTTTTTATTTCAAGGTGTTATTTTATTCAATTATACATTGAGACATTTAAGGGTAATTATTAAAATTATTACATTTCATACAATTACCCTTGATTTATTAATCAATCCTTATCTTATTTATTAATGCTTGATTTTATTTAATTATACGAGAAATGTAAGGGTCTACAATTATCCTTGATTTTTAAATTATTCAGACTTTTGAGGGTTGTAAACTTCCCGCGATTTCATTTTCTACATTGGGAAATTTAAGGGTTTAAAAATATCCTCGATTTTATTTACTTATATATTGAAAAATTTAAGGGTTTTACAATTATTTTTGATTTTATTTAATTATGCATTGAGAAATTTAAATGTAAGATGGAAATTGCATTATATGGAAATTTTTTTAACATTGAAAATCCCACAGTTACTAGAGCTCCTAGTAGCCAACCATGAAAGCTACCGTTCGGAAAAATTCTTGGCGCCTTATTGCTGCTTGGAAACATTTCATGTGAAGAAGGAAGGGGGAAAAAATTCAGAAAGATTCATCATCATCATCATCAGTTGCTCAACAGACCCGTGGTGGACCAAGACCGTCTGCCTGCTGCCGTCAGCCCTACGCCTGACGGTCTACTGTCTTATTTGACCAGGAGCTACGTTTAAAGTGATTTCCGAATCTCTACAAACATTCACGGCACAGCCGAGACTCGAACCCGAAACCTATGGCACCGAGCGCCAGACCAGAAAGATTAGTTGTTTGTAATAAAATCTATCTTAGAATGGGGAAAAAGAGCAACTATATTGCAACTTGGCACATTTATATGAAATAAAAAAGGCGCACTAATGCTCATTGTCCCACCTTTTGAGAAGCACTAATTTAGACAGTTCAGGGCTGTAATTTTAATTGTCTTGAATTCTATGCTGTCCTATTCCTATGTCCTGAATTCCTACTCATGTCACGCTTTCTAGTTAGATTAATTATCCCAAAGAGTACAAATTATTATAATTAAAAGGTGATGTTAAAAATGCCAGAGAAAGATTTTTATAATTACATAACGTAATTTCTTTACGGACTTAAGTGAAAGCGACTGAGATTCTTCATTGTATGGAAACGGTAGCATTCCTGAAAAACTGCATTTGTGCTCACACACACAAAATTCTTTCTAATAAGGTTCTCGTAAACTTCTTTTGCAAAGGAAGCCTTTTTTGAATCATTATCCATTAGTTTCCACGGAAAGTAAACATTTTTCGAACGTTTCGTTTTTCTACCTTGCATCATTTCTTGTCAAGTAATTTTTTTAATCGTTTTGGTAATCGTTATTAATTATACTCTATTGTTTTTGCTGTTTTCGTCGTTCATTTTCTTCTGTTTAAGCGTTTAGTTACAGGTGATATAAATATGAATGTTTTCTACAGCATCACAAATAAAAACAAATTTAAATGCACTGTGCATGTTATTATTTACAGCTTGCATTTACTTTGTTAATTTTACAAAATGATTTAAAGCGAAGATTTTTTAGTAATAATGGCAGCGATACATCGTATGGTCATCTCGAAAATCAGAGGATTGCAATTCTTATTTGAGAATGCAATCCGAGTGGCAGAATTTATAATGGGATTTTCTTAATAAAAATTAATAAAAACACTTGTTTTTGACTGAGGATTTCAGTCTGAAAGAATATGTAAAAATTAAGGTTATGTGTACATTTTTTAAAAAATGCACGCTATTTTCTATCATCATTAACCCCTTCATGAATTACCTCGATCATAATTGTAACTCGGACTACTACTATGCCCATAAAGTAAAAACCAATTTTCAATTTGAATTTCCCAGACATATGTAATTTCATTTTTTTCTTTTTAGGTTGTTGGCACTCTCCTTAACATCTGTGGGAAATTTCACGTTGATATATTCATTAGTGTTTGAGTTACGCTTGACTTTGTGAGACGCTAAAACTGATTCCGGCGATTTTTGTCTGAATGAATTGAGCAAATAAGTTGCGTTAAATTTTGTTTGCGGAAACGTATAGAATGTTGCAGGAGGCATTCGGTTAGCATTCCTATATCGGAAAGAAATGTTTACAAATGGTATAAACAGTTCAAAGAAGGCAGAGAACGCATTGAAGACGAAGAGCCCTCTGGCCGACCATCAACCTCAACCGATGGAACTGCCGTCCAAAAATTAAAGATTTGGTGCTTGCAAACCGTCGATTTACAATTAGAGTCCTTGGTTATGAAGTTGGAATTTCAAAAGAATCGGTCAATCCCATTTTAAAAGGTATTTCGGCCCTCAAACTCGTCAAGTAACCATTGGTCCGAAAACACTGAATTGCTTGGAAAACATCGTCGCTCTGAAGTATGAGAAACAATGCTTTGTGACTATCAGGACAAGTTGAAATGCATCATAGCTGGAGATGAGACTTGGATTTATGCTTTCGATACGGCAACGACCGATCAATCTAGCGAATACCGTGACAATGGTGAAGCAAGACCGAAAGGAGCACTCCAAAGTCGCTCAAAAATCAAGGTCATGTTGACTGTTTTCTTCAATTACCGTGATGTGGAGCATTATAAATTCCTTCCGCCGAGTCAAACTGACAACAAGGAATATTATTTGAGTGTTATGCTTCGTTTGCGTGAAGCTATTCGCAAAAAGAGGCCACATTTATGGAAAGACAACTCTTGGTTTTTGCATCATGATAATGCGTCAGCTCACACTGCATTGATTCTTCGCGACGTTTTCACCAAAAATGAAGGCCATATCGTTCCACAACCACCGTATTCACACCGTGCGACTCTGGCTATTCCTAACTCCGTTTTGAGTCGATCGAAGAGATTCAACGTGAGAATCGGCACGCGCTTTGAAGGGCCATCCGGGTCACTGTCTTTTAGCATGCATTGAGGATTGGAAAAATTAGCCTAAGTGAATTGTGTCCGAAGGGGATTATTTTGAAGGCGGTGAAATAAATTTGCAAGAAAAAACAAAGAGCTTTCGAAAAAAATAAAAATTGGTCTTAGTTTTTGGGCACAGTATATAACTCATATATCACATTCGCATCTTTTCGGTACACCGCTAGTTAAATCGTGAAAAAAAAATTAAGTTTTACTTTGGACTAAAACGAGTATTTTGAGCTACTTTGAATTATTTTAAAGCACACACTAGTTCATTCGTGATGTCCTACTATTTTAGCAATTGTTATTCTATGGCCCGAAGTTTTGCATGGGCCCTGCCAATTAAAATATTTTCCAGAGATATCCCCTTCACCCGCAGCTGTGGCAAAAGACCTGCACCCACTGGAAACGGGTCATCCGTTGGACATATCGGATTCCCATCCGGTCAGGTGCAGAGACCAACAAACATCCCTTTCAAGAGGCGCACACATAATATAGCATAATACATGAATTATATAATATCTATATAAAACTTTCTCTTAAAAATATTGACACGACATTTTCATGTATGTGAAAACGAAATATTTTTTTCAATATTTTGTGCAATGAAAACTTTCAAAATAAAAGCCTTAAATATAATAATTTTTTAAGCTACTTTTTATATAGATATGAAGCATTTTTCATTTTAAATATTTTTTTGGTCTCGGTTATATTTCAAGTAAATTTTACCAACTGCATTTTGTTTTCGCTGTATGAAATTTTAGTTCATATTTCACTGCATTTAAAAAAAAAAATGCTTTCTAAATTGTGAACTGTAAAAGGGAGAAATAAGGTTAATTATGATGGGCTCAACTTATGCATTAATGATTTATTGTATTTTAAATTACATATGGACGAAAATCAAATGTTGATTACGAAAAAAAAGGTGGGAAAGTATGGCATTCAACCTCATAAGGACAGTTCTTGTCTTCTACTGAGGAAGTTCAGTCAGTATAAAGAGAGCGTTGTTGATGCTAAGCAGTTGGTGTTGGCAAGGAGCCAGAAATAATTAGACTTCAGCTCTTGGGGTAGCATTTTTAGCTTTTTAAACGTCTGGACAAGGGGACATCTTTTAAGCACACTGATGTTCTTATCTGTGCATAACCCGCAGAACATTTTGGTGGACGATCTCCATTTCTGATAGAGAAACTGTTTGTGAAAGGGGTTAGAGGATTGTTTCTGAAGGGGCTAGTTGCAAAAATGCGATACGTCGCTACTGAGTGTGATGGTTTGTCAAGGCTGTCAATGACATAAGATGTGGTGGAATTTATGGGTGAGGACCATCTCGTTTTGGCGTGAACTGTGAAGTTTTTTGTAATTTTTACTGTAAAGTGACTCATACTTTGAAGTGTAAATTATCTATTGCCATTTTATGTCAAAATGCTGTTTCCATTTATGTTGCTTCAGTTCTACTCGTTCCCTCTGTCGTTTGTGAAATTTAGAATCTTTTTAGGTACGGGAGTGGTTTCTACTACGAGCCTGTCGTTTTTCACCTCTTGGGAAATGACATGTCTTTAAATCTTCCAGCTTCACGACAAATCTTCTAGCCTGAAATCTTGAACGACTTCTTCCCACAGTCCAAATTGTAAGAAAGTAGACCTACGACCCGTGATTTCACAGAAGGCGCTATCCATAGCATTAAACGAATAACTGGGAGTTTTGATCGTTCAGAAGTCATGTTCATTTCCTAGAAGGATTGCTAGATAGAGTTTGTAGTCATGTTCATCTCCTACAAGGATTACTAAACAGGGTTTGAGATCGCTGTTTTGCCTTCCAGTTGTAAACTGGTATTAAGTTTTGATTGTTGTTCAGGTCAAAACAAATTTTGATGGATATAGCTAATGAACTAAAGTCTATGGTCACTGTTGATTCTTCTCGGTATACCAAACTGCAAGAAGACTTTTTTCGATTCTTGTTATAGTACATTCGTGCAGTGTCTGGAGAAAGTGGAAATAACTCAACCCATTTTTAAATCTATTACCGTATGAATGTTTTGTTTACTTTCTTGTGGTGAGGGATATAATTACAATCCTGGGGGGGGTCAGGATCCACAATTGTGTAAAAGAAAGAAACTTGGTCACTACTCAGTAATAATTCTTTTTCAGCTCGCAAGAGAAAAAAAGTGTTTTTTTAATTAAAAGAGAACATAAAGCACCAGTATGACCACTATAGTCCAACCACCAAGTTGTTCAACCACCGATTCTAAGGCAAGCTAAACATCCGTCTTGAAATAGATAAAGGAATGAAGCTATAATGGATCGTTGTTGTTAATCGATTGTATCGATCGATGTTAAAGGTGCTAGTCATAGACACGCGTCGCAATCTGTTTTGAAAAAAAAAATCAATGAAAGAAATTTTACAATAACTAATTTTTCTTTCATTTACTATTTTAGATTTTTAAAAATTAAAATTATGCCCCTCCGAAAGTACCTTTCTCACTTATTACGCCGCTTTTATTTGAATCCAATAGACTTGGCCACTTAGCAAATTTATACACACTTGATGATCGAAATACAAAAAGAATATGAATAATAAAATCTTTGTCTTGCACATGTTTGTATTGAACGTTGAATTATCAATATCTCACAAATTATTGCATTTAGCTACTAGTCCTTGTTATGGTACAATTTCGCCTTTTTATGTAGTTATATGTAAAGGAAAATTTAAACTGCACACACAAGAAAACCTCAAAAGACACGCCTAGTGTAATCAAATATTTATTATCCGATTAATCAAATATTTATATATCATTATGAATAATGAGAAGAAGAAAAAAATTGTGTCAAGCTTAATTTATTAACTTAATTTCTTTTAATCATAACAAAAATAAGATACTGTTGAAATTAAATAATGTAGTGTTGAGGGTTATGCATCTCTGGATCGTAACTGGGTGTGGTAGGGTTGAGACTTGAGATACAGGTTTGAGAACTCACAGCCTTATTGACACACGCACAAACACCACACACGTACAATTAGAGACATGAAATATTTAACACATTTAAAGACATATAATTATAGATCCTTGTAAATATTCCACTTCTAAGCCGAAAACGCTGTACTTAGGTTTGCGCGGGATGCGCTGAATATAATACTATCTCTCTGGATGAGAGTCTTTAGGCCAACTTATACTCGGGTTGTGTTAAATATATTTCCTCTCAGGATGAAAGACTGTAAACTAAACATTTTTTCTCAGCAGCAGCGCCGGTTGCGCTGTACTTCCTCTCGGGTAAGAGTCTCGATGCCTACTGACCATTTCTCCTGACCGCCACAGGCGGCGCTCTTGCAGTGCGTAGGAGGAAGCATGGTTGCAATAATTATTAAGGAAAATATATATCTAATACTTTCTCACCCATATACAATAAAATAAGGTTCAACATGTTTTATATTACAAAATTGCTTAACCTTTACAGGGCAATGTTTTATACTGAGAAAAAAAAAATGTCTTAATTTTTTGTTTTATTAAGATTAATTCATTTTATATTGATAGAAATTCAAAAATAATAATGATCCTAATAATGATAATAACAGTAATAAATAATAATAATCATGTACAAATAAAAAATAACGTCCACATTTTTAAGCGTTAATAGTAATTTATAAATAAAATGATTTTTCATACATTCCGGGCATATATTATTCATTACTATCCCGAGCATTCATTATTAAAACTAAATATATTCAATATATTATATTGTTATTATTAAATATATTTAGTTTGGTATTATTTTTATTAAATATTAGCGATTTATTCAAATAATCCAACAACACTGACAGTCGAAATGCTACTTTACGCCATTTTTACATTCCTAACTTTACGCCATTTTTACACTAACTTTACGCCGCCAATACCGTTATCAGTGCAAACCAAACCGTAAGATTTGCATTTTTCTGGTTGAGAGAATCTGTAGTAATAATCTGTGAATAATTTATTATCAAATTCTTGTTCTTTTTATTAACGATAGCAATTATAATTTAAAAAAGGAAATAACCACATATGTGACCAAGTGCATCAAATTTTTATGCCTTCTAACTTATTGCAAAAATTCTCTGTTAACATAACGAAGCTGCTAACTGAATAATTTATGAAACGAATATCATGCCATGGAATAAAAAAAAAAAAAAAAATTGAAATACCTGTACCATCATTAACTTGTCAGCACTAACTTTATTAAATAAATATCCTTCAAGATAGACATGCAAAGGCAAATAAGAGGAGGTCTGTTTTTAAAAGAAAATGGCGTAAATAACACATTACACATCGCAGAGTGACAGCAACAAAGAAAAAAGAAATTCGCTTTTAAAAGAAAAAGGTAATTACGCTACTCGGAGTTAATTAACTTTCGACATTTAATTGGTGGTGGCCCCAATCGCATTTTTGCGTCTGACTTCCAAGTGGCCAATCGCAGTGATTATGTAAACGATTCCTTTTCGGAATCAGTTTTTGGGAGTAATTGTTTCATCTTAATCGGATTAAAGTTTTTAGAAGATGCGTTTTTGTGGCACCCGTTAATAGAAGCCGTAATTTGATAGAGAGACTTAATTTCTTATCTTCCTCAGAGAGAGATAGTCGTACATTATTGAGGAAGGATGTTTTAGGGAGAGAGGGACGTTGATGCCCATGTACATAAATAATGGGAGAGAGAACACTTGAGTGCACATTAAGATGGCGCGAAAATTGCCCTTTGTGCTGAGATCTATTTTTAATGACAGATTTTAAGGAAGTGGTAATGGATTTAGGAAATATATTGCCCAGTATGCTTTGAACAAAAAATAAACAACCCAGTTATCTCAAAACAACAGCAGACTTCATAAATTTCCTGGATGGGTCACTGGATCTTTAATGAATTTTTGGAAGAATTTATATTTATTTTATATAACCGGATGCTAAATTCAGAAGTCGAATGTTTAAATTTCGACTAAACATACAGACAGTATAATGTAAATTTAAATTCTTGATGGCCCATGAAGTTTCAGAGTTCACGGTTTTAAACTCTACATTTGTTTATTAATTTTTCATCTGTTAATTATTTCAATGCTTTTGTTGTTGTTTTTGTTTCCTATTGGCTTTAGAGGAATTCAATCCATACAAATTTTGGCACTTACCGTAGAAACAAAAATCAAAAAGGAAGGGAAAAGATCAGACATTCTTAACAAAAGGACCTTAAAAACAAATTAAAAAGGATAAAGATTTAAAAAGTGTCCTAATTCCCCTAATTCACCCTAATAAAAGTAGTGCGATCAGAATATGTTTTCTCTGGCCCTCCAGTGAAGAGTGCACAAAAAACCATTCTGTTGTAAGTTTACGTTTATCTGTCTTACATGAAACAGATCTGTTATGCCATAACTAGGGGCCAGACGGCCGAGTGACTAGCCCCAGGGTTCGAGTCCCAGTGGTGCCATGGATGTTTGTAGTGGTTCGAAATCCACTTTAAACCGTAGGTCCTGGTCTAATAGGATCGTAGAGCGTTGCGGGGGTAATGTTTCTCGTGTCCTAGCATATCCAAGCTACATGTGCCCCTGAATAGTGCTAAATGAGTAACATCAGTGCAACTCTTGCTTATGGCATAAAGATAATTGTCTCTATATTGCCAAGTGCATGAAAAAGATATATCAGGGTTCACAATCCTTATTTTAATCTTGTGTTCGGCCAGGCAGTCGTATCGAGTTCTTAATCTAAAATTGGTAACAACCTCCTGCGAGTTTTTTTCAAAGAAATTTTTTTCCAGGTTTTGCAATGCTTGTATTACTTTAATACAATGTGTAAATATACACATCAAGGTACATGAGACTGAATGCATTACATTTAAATCTTTTGATTTGTATTGTGATGTCATTTATTGTATGTTTCATTTAAATGGCAATCATTTAACTTGAAGTAACTCGTTGCTGATCTGACAGATATGCAATATCGTTTCATCTTAATCGAATTAAAGTTTTTAGAAGATGCGTTTTGCGGCACCCTTTAATGGAAGCCCTAATTTGATAGAGAGAGACTTCATTTCTTATCTTCCGAGAGAGATAGATGTGCATTGTTGAGGAGGGATGTTTTAGTGAAGAAGGGAAGTTCATGTACATGAATAATGGAGAGAGAAAACTTGAGTGCACATTAATATGGCGAAGAATTTGCCCTTTTATGCTGGAGATCCATTTTTAATGACAGATCTTACCGAAGTGGTAATGGATTTATAGGAAATGCATTGCCCGGCATATTTTGAACAAAAAAATAAACAAACCAATTATCTCAAAAACACCAGCTGACTTCATAAATTTCTCGGTATGTCATCGGACCTGGAATGCTTTTTTGGAACAATTTCTGTTTATTTTTGTAACTGAATGTTAAATTCGAAGTGGAATATTTAAATTTTGATGTATACAGACTGTATAAAGTAAATCTAAATTCTTGATTGCGCATTGTAGATCGGTGTAATTAGCCCAAAGTGTGCACAAAATGACCAGTACAGCGACAAACCAAACAAATAATCTGATTGTACATGAATTTTCTGTGTTCTCTTTTACTTTTCATCGTCATCAGAGGGGCAACAGCCCCATAGTGGTTCAAGGCCGTCTGTCTGATGGCAGATTTCTGGACAGGAGATGTTTTGTTTTTACTGGGTAGGGTTGTCAGCCTTACGCCCTACGCTCTACTGTCGTATTAGACAGAGAACTACAGTTTAAAGTGGATTGCGAACCACTGTACAAACATCCATGGCGTCACCGGGACTCAAAACCGCAACCTGTGTCACCGAGCGAAAGAGGATAAGGAAGATTAGTCACAAAAATAAGTTTCAACGTGTTTTATATTACACAATGGCTTAATCCTCTTCAAGGGCGAATTTTTATTCTGAGAAAAAAATTACTTTTTTTTTTTTTTTGTTTTTCTTTATAACGTTTTATTCATTTTATATTGATGGAGATTCAAAAAAAAATAAATTAACTAAATAATCAAAAATTCACAAAAAAAAAAAAAAAATAACGTTCACATTTGTTTTCTTTAATAGTAATTTATAACATTTTAATTTATATTAGATTTATATATTCCCGACATATATTATTCATTATATAACTAAATATAATTAATATATCTGCGATTATTTTTATCCAATATTAAAGATTTATTGAAGTCGTGATACTATTTTACACTATTTTCATACATTTTTTTTTCTGAACACCTAAATACCGTTATCAGTGCAGGCGAACAGTAAGATTTGCATTTTTCTTGTTGAGTGCAAATAATTGATGAACATATTTTTATTCTTTTTATTAATGATAGCAATTATAATTAAAAAAATTAAATTTCCACATATGTGACCAAGCGCATCCAATTCTCACGCCTTCTAACTCATGGCAAAAATTCTCTGTTAACATAACGAAGCTGCTAACTGAATAATTTATGAAACGAATATCATGCCATGAAATTATAAAAAAAAAAAATTTGAAATACCTGTACCATCATTAACTTGTCAGCACCAAATTTATTAAATAAATATCCTTCAAGATAGACATGCAAATGCAAATGAGAGGAAGTCTTGTTTTTAAAAGAAAATGGAGTAAATAACACATTGCACATCGAAGAGTGACAGCAACAAGAAAAAAATATATGGGCTTTTAAAAGAAAAAGGTAATTACGTTACTCGGAGTTAATTAACTTTTGACATTAAATTGGTGATTTCCCAGCCATCGCATTTTTGCGTCTGACTCCCAAGTAGCCAATCGCATGGACTCAAGTAAACGATCCTTTTCGTAATCGGTTTTGGGAGTAATCGTTTCATCTTAATCGGATTAAAGTTTTTAGAAGATGCGTTTTTGTGGCACCTGTTAATAGAAGCCTTAATTTGATAGAGACAGACTTAATTTCTTATCTTCCTTGGCGAAATAGACGTGCATTATTGAGAAAGGATGTTTTAGGGATAACGGGAATGCCCATGTACTACATAAATTATGGAGAGAGAAAACTTGAGTGCACTTGAGTAAAAATTGCCCTTTTTATGCTGGAAATCTATTTTTAATGACAGATCTTACAGAAGTGGTAATAGATTTATAGGAAATGTATTGCCCAGTATGTTTTGAACAAAAAAATAAGCAACCCAATTTCCTCAAAAACTTCACAAATTTCCTGATAGGTGATCGGACCTGAAGAATTTTTTTTTTTTGAAGAATTTCTATTATTTTTTGCAAACGTATATTAAATTCAGAAGCGGAATATTTAAATTCCGACAAAATATACAGGCAGTATAATGTAAGTCTCAATTCTGGATTGCACATGAATTTTCATTGTTCAGATTTTAAACTCTAAATTTGCTTATTAATTTTTCATCTAATTATTGCAATGCTTGTTGTTATTGTTACCTATGGCTTTATTGCACTTTTTGACTTTCGTTTGTTGCTCTACGGTCATTTTTTTGCTCACTTTAGGTTAATTGGAACGGGACCACGGTTTTAACGTGGATTCCGAACCACTTGCAAACATCCATGCCACTGCCAGGATTCGAATCTGAAGAATGTGGTACCATAGGCCAGTGAGCTAGCCAGGCCGCATTTAATGTTGATAATATTTCAAAAAGCAAAAATCATAACGTCCACATTTGTAACCACTTAGCGTTAATACAGTAGCGATTTATAAGTGAAAAGATTTATATATTGGGGGAATTTATTTTTAAAACTAAATATATTTATTATATCTGGTTTTATTTCAAAAATATTAGTCATTTGTTCAAACAATCCAGCAACACTGATTGTCGAAATGCTACTTTACGCTAATTTCAGATTCCTAATTTTAAACCGTAAATATCGTTATCAGTGCAGCAAAACCAAAAAAATTTGCATTTTTCTCGATGAGATATTCTGTAGTGAATAATTTATGAACATATTTTTATCCTTTTTATTATCGATAGGAATTACAATTATAAAAAATTTAAATATCCACATATGTGACCGAGCGCATCAAATTTTTATGCCTTCTAACTCATGGCGAAAATTCTCCGCTAACATAACGAAGCTGCTAACTGAATAATTTATGAAACGAATATCATGCCACAAAATTAAAAAAAAAAATTGAAATACCGTACCATCATTAACTTGTCAGCAGTCAATTTATTAAATAAATATCCTCCAAGATAGACATGCAGATGCAAATGAGAGGAGGTCTGTTTTTAAAAGAAAAATGGCGTCAATAACACATTGCACATCGAAGAGTGACAGCAACAAGAAGAAAAAGATATGTGCTTTTAAAAGAAAAAGGTAATTACGCTACTCAGAGTTAATTAACTTTTGACATTTAATTTGTGGTTTCCCACCTATCGCATTTTTGCGTCTGACTCCAAGCAGCCAATCGCAGTGACTTAAGCAAACGATTCCTTTTCGTAATCGGTTTTGGGGAGTAATCGTCTCCTCTTAATCGAATTAAAGTTTTTAGAATATACGTTTTTGTATCACCCGTTAATAGAAGCCGTCATTTGATAGAGAGAGAGACTTAATTTCTTATCTTCCTTGGGGAAATACACGTGCATTATTGAGAAAGGAAGTTTTAGGGATAACGGAATGCCCATGTACATAAATAATGGAGAGAGAAAACTTGAGTGCACATTAGAATGGCGAGAAAATTGCCCTTTTATGTTGGAGATCTATTTTTAATGACAGATCTTGCTGAAGTGGTAATGGATTTAGTGAATGTATTGCCCAGTATGTTGTGAACAAAACATAAACAAGCCAGTTTCCTTAAAACACCAGCAGACTTCATAAATTTCTTGGTAAGTCATTGGAGTTGGAATGATTTTTTTTTTTTTTGCAACAATTTATGTTTATGTTTTGTAACTGAATGTTAAATTCCGAAGTGGAACATTTAAATTTTGATATAGACAGACAGTATAATGTAAATCTAAATTCTTGATTGCGCACTGTAGGTCTCGGTGTAATTAGCCCAAAGTGTGCACAAAAGGACCGCAGTGCTACAAACAATCTGTTTTGCACATGAATTTTCAGTGTTCTCTTTTACTTTTCATCATCATCAGTGGCGCAACAACCTCATAGTGGTCCAAGGCCGTCTGTGTATTGACAGAATTTTGACCAAATGTTTTATTTTACGGGATGGGTTGTCAGACATACTCCCAACGCTCTACAGTCATATTATACTGGGACCTACGGTTTAAAGTGGATTGCAAACCATTACAAACATCCATGGCGCAGCCGGGACTGGAAACTTCAAGCTGTGGCACCGAGCGAAAGAGGACAATGAAGAGTAGTCACAATAAATAAGTTTCAACGTGTTTTTGTATTGCACAATGATTCCTCTTCAAAGGCGATTTTTTTATAGTGAGAAAAAAATTATTTAATTTTTTTTTTTTATTTTATTACTATTTATTCATTTTATATTGATAGGGATTCAAAAATGAAATAAAATAATTAAATAATAAAAATTCAAAAAAAGCAACAATAACGTTCACAATTGTTTCAGTTAAACGTTAATAGTATTTTTATAACATTTTAGTTATACACTATGTGGAATAAAGTAACGGGACACGACACTATAACGACATAAACCCATATTTATTAAAATTAATAGGATGTAGGGTCTCCTTTGGCTGCGATCACAGCTGCAACCCTTCTGGGCATGCTTTCCACTATATTAGCCATAGTGGCAAGAGGAATTTTCCTTCCAAATGTTTAACAGGAAGTTCCATAGTTCAGGCTTGCTTTTGGGGAGTGGGGTGCAGGCCCTCAACCGACGGTCCAATTAGTCCCAGAGATGTTCAATTGGGTTAAGATCAGGGCTCTGCGCCGGCCACTCCATGTGTTTAACGTTGTTGTTCACATACCAATCAACAGTCCTCCTTGTAACATGGCATGTTGCGTTTTCGTCTTGATACCAGCAATCATCCATACCGTACGTTGCCCACAAGGTAGGAAGGACATGATTGTCGAGAATATCACAGTATCTATCGGCATTCATCGCACCATCAACCTTCACCAGTGGGCCAGCCCCATACCAGGAGAAACAGGCCCATACCATCAATCCTCCTCCACCAAACTTTACAGTTGGGACGTCACACTCGGCCAAAAGGCGTTCTCCTGGTAAACGCCATACCCAAACACGTCCATCGGAACGGAAAAGGGTAAATCGTGACTCGTCACGCCAAAGGACGCGTTTCCAGTCATCCAGAGTCCAAGTACGGTGGTCTTTGGCCCATCGAAGGCGCACTTTCTTGATGGTTTTCGTAATCAAAGGCTTATGGGCAGCCGAACGTCCAGTTTAACCTAACTTATGGGCCTCGATACGAAGAGTCTTGGTCGAAACGGCCACACCTGTGGCTTGTCTAAACTTATTAGCGATGTTATCCATGGATGTTTGACGGTTACTTCAAATCTCCCTGCCGAGCACCCGCCGGTCCCTGCTGGTGAGAACTGTAGGTCGTCCACTTCGGGGTTTGTTCTGACAGTGTCCCTCAGTCTTATAGCGACACATAACACGTGCTGCAGTTGATTTTGAGCAGTTACGGAGACGGGATAACTCCCTAATTGACACCTTGGCAAGATGCAATCCAACCAACACACCTTTCTCGAACTCAAACTACTCTTGCCGTGGCGACATCTTGACAAAAAACAACTCTAGTCGACACCACAGAGTATTTATAGGATATGGCTGACACGTGATACCTATTATTGCGCATGTGTCAGCTGTATTGTCGACTTTTCCACTTTTCGAGGGTGTTCCGTCATTTTCTTCCAGATAGTGTATATTAGACTTCATATATTCCTGACATACATTATTCATTATATAACTAAATATAATAATTAAATATCTGGTATTATTTTTATCAAATATTATTCAAATAATCCAACGACCGTTATAATCGAAATAATACTTTACGCTTTTTCATATATTTTTTTCTCTGTACACCGTAATTACCGTGAGTAAGATTTGCCGAACATTGAGATTTGAATTTTTCTTGTTGAGAGATTCTATAGTGAATAATTTATGATCAGATTTTTCTTCCTTTTATTAATGATAGCAATTACAAATATAAAAAAATTAAATGTCAACATATATGACCAAGTGCATCAAATTTTTATGCCTTCTAACTCATGGTGAAAATTCTTTGTTAACATAACGAATCTGCTAACTGAATAATTTATGAAACTAATATCATGCCAGGAAATAAAAAGAAAACATTTAAATAACTGTACCATCATTAACTTGTCGGCACTCAATTTATTAAATAAATATCCTTCAAGATAGACATGCGAATGCAAATTAGAGGAAGTCTGTTTTTAAAAGAAAAATGCGTGTAAATAACACAAATCGAAGAGGGACAGCAACAAGAAAAAAATTCACTTTAAAAGAAAAAGGTAATTACGCTACTCGGAGTTAATTAACTTTTGACATTTAATTTGTGGTTTCCCACCTATCGCATTTTTGCGTCTGTCTCCAAGTAGCCAATCGCAGTAGCTTAAGCAAACGATCCCTTTTCGTAATCGGTTTTGGGAGTAATCGTTTCATCTTAATCGCATTAAAGTTTTTAGAAGATGCGTTTTTGTGGCACCCGTTAATAAAAGCCGTAATTTGATAGAGAGATCGAGACTTAATTTCTTATCTTCCTTCGTGAGATATAGATGCATTATTGAGAAAGGATGTTTTAGGGATAAAGGGAATGCCCATGTACTACATAAATAATGGAGAGAGAGAGAACATGAGTGCACATTGCCCTTTTATGGTGGAGATCTATTTTTAATGACAGATCTTACCGAAATGGTAATGGATTTAGGGAATGTATTGCCCAGTATGTTTTGAACAACAACAACAAAACTCCTAGTTACCTCAAAACCCTAGCTGACTTCATAAATTTCCTGATAGATCATCCGACCTGGAATATTTTTTTTTCGGAAGAATTTATTTATTTTTTATAGCAAGATGCTAAATTCAGAAGTGGAATATTTAAATTTCGACAAAAATACAGACAGTATAATGTAAATCTAAATTCTTGTTTGGACTAATTACACCGAGACCTTCAGTGCGCAAAGTGGGCACAAAATGATTTGTAGAGCTACAAACCAAACAAACAATCTGTTTTGCACATGAATATTCAGTGCTCTCTTTATACTTTTCATCATCATCAGTGGGCAACAACCTGATAGTGGTCCACTGTCTATGGACAGAATTTTGAACAATTTTTTTTGTTTTTACGGGAGGGGTTGTCAGACTTACTCCCAACGCGCTACAGCCATAATATACAGAGACCTACTGTTAAAGTGGATTGCGAACCATTATAAACATCCATGGCGCCGCCGGGTCGACCCCGCAACCTGTGGCACTGTGCGAAAGACGGCAATGAAGATTAGTCACAACAAATAAGTTTCAACGTGTTTTATATTACACAATTTCTTAATCCTCTTCGAGTACGATTTTTTTTATAGTTAGAAAAAAATTACTTAATTTTTGTTTTTCCTTTAAAACGCTTTAATCATTTTATATTGATAGGGATTCAAAAATGAAATAAAATAACTAAATAATAAAAATGCACAAAGAAAAACCAATAACATTCACATTTGTTTCAGCGAAACATTAATAGTAATTTATTACATTTTAGTTACATATTAGATTTTATATATTCCTGACATATATTATTCAATTTTATAACTAAATATAATTAATATATATGTTATTATTTTTATCAAATGTTAACGATTTATTCAAATAATCCAAGTCGTGATACTATTTTATGCTATTTTCCTACATTTTTTTTTCTCTGAACGCCTAAATACCGTTATCAGCACAGCCGAACAGTAAGATTTGCATATGTTTTGTTGAGATACCCTAGTGAATAAATTATGATATTTTTTATTCCTTTTATTAATGATAGTAATTATAATAATAAAAAAATTAAATGTCCCCATATGTGACCAAATGCATCAAATTTTATGCCTTCTAACTCATGGAAAATTCTTTGTTAACATAACGAAGCTGCAAACTGAATAATTTATGAAACTAATATCATGCCTCGAAATAAAAAAGAAAAAATTGCAATATCCTTGTACCATCATTAACTTCAAGTAGCCATGGCAATCAATTTATTCAATAAATATCCTTCAAAAGATAGACCTGCTAATGCAAATTATTTTTGCGTCTGTTAAAGTCTGTCAAAGCCAATTTTAAAACGATTCATTTCGTAATCGGTTCTGGGGACATTCATTCTAAACTAAGGGCAAAAGTTTTTAGAAGATCAGCAACAAGAATATTTCTTAAAAAAAAGGAATGTTTTGCTTTTATGGAGAGAAAAGACCTCCAGTTTTAATTTGTACAATCAATTACGCTACTCGGAGTTAATTAACTTTTGACATTTAATTGGTGGTTTCCCACCATCGCATTTTTGCGTCTGACTCCCCAAATAGCCAATCACAGTGATTCAAGTAGACGATCCCTTTTCGTAATCGGTTTTCGAGAGTAATCGTTTCATCTTAATCGGGTTAAAGTTTTTAGAAGATGCGTTTAGTGGCACCCGTTAATAGAAGCCCTAATTTGATAGAGAGAGAGACTTGATTTCTCATCTTCCTGAGAAAAATAGACATGCATTATTGAGGAAGGATGCTTTAGGAAGAAACGGGAAGTTCATGCTCATGTAACTACTATATAAATAATGAAGAGAGAAAACTTAAGTGCACATTACGATCAGGAGAAAATTGCCCCTTTATGCTGGGATCTATTTTTAATGACAGATCTTTCTGAAGTGGTAATGGATTTATAGGAAATGTATTGCCCGATATGCTTTGAACAAAAAAAATAAACAGCCCAGTTATCTCAAAACACCAGCAGACTTTATAAATTTCCTGTATGGGTCACTGGATCTTTAATGACCTTTTTTGGAAGAATTTATATTTATTTTACATAATTTATATTTATTTATTTTATATATTTATATAGAATTTATATTTATTTTTGAGCTACCCGTCGCGTGCCTGAGTATCAGGTTTTTGTATTTAGAAGTGGAATCCTTCCACGAATCTATAATTATCTGTCTTTAAATGTGTTAAATAGTGTATATCTTTAATTGTATGTGTGTGGTATTTGTGAGCGTGTCAATAAAGGTGTTCAATAAAGGTATGAGTTCTGCAACTCTCTGCCTCAACCAAACCACACTCAGTTACGATTCAGTTGTCATAACTACACACTATAACTTATTTTGAATGTAACCTGTCAGTTTCCATTAATATTTCTGTTTAAAATAGGCATCGACATTTATTGATCGTTATTAAATTTCATCTAATTAACTAATAAATTTCAATCTCAATATTCACTCTTAGAAATTGAGTTTCCTTTTAAATAAAAATCATTTTTAACTGAAACTGATTTACTTTCCAAGAATTCAAATATGAATTCCAGCAAAACCCTGAACAGCACGATTAACTGGGCTAAACCAGGTTTCACTTACCATTTTTTAATACTGCTTTCCTGTTCGTGCATTAATGAAAATCCCAGGCGTATTCATGCTCCATTACGCTTGCATGAGTTCCTATTCCCCAGAAGGTCCATCCATATCTGTAACCGTAACTCTCGGGGGTGGACGACGGGAGAGGAAGGGAATCCCATAATCACTTGCGCGCAGTCTGAGAGCCCCTGGGAATTTAAATTCGTTTAGTACCGGATTATTAGTAAAGGTAATCAGCGGGAGGCAAAGTACCTATCTCAGTTGAGCAGTGGCTTGATATTTATGAAAGGCGCAACTGTACCTACAAGTACTAGCTGTTCGTTCTGTTAAAAATTGCAGTACATCAAGTACAATTATCCACATAATCCCTACCACTTCATGGATTCTATGCTTATCAACTAACTATTTATCATAAAATTCTTAAAATTTAATAATTTTTTATTGCTTTTAACGTTCATCACCTTTTTATCGTATCTTAATAGGTATTTTACTTATTAATGTTAATGTATTTATATAGATAGTCATATTGTTTTAAACTGATATATTTTGTATAACATTGGCTAATATTTAAAATGTGTATAACAAATTTTTATAGTTAGCTTTGATGTTTTCTTTTGATATAACGAATTATTAGAAAATGTGTTTGTATTTGTGCATTAGGTTTAAGATTATATCTTGTAATATTTAAACTGAAGGAAAACTATTATACAGTTTGAAGGAAAATAAATGCACGTTGCTAAATAATAAATGTATGTTGTTTGTTAATTACTTTTACTTATTAATTGAATGTTAATTGATTACTCTTAATTATTAATTGAATCCATCTTGTTACCTAATTCAAGGCTCAGTAGCAAGGTGCGTCTCTGGTGAGCATTAGGGTGGAGGCTCAATCCGCAGGAGGCTTTGTTGTAGACACTGCTTCAAAAATTGATTAGACTCCTGATGGTGTTTGGTATGTTCAGCCTTTTGTCTCGTGAGTCGGACTGCCTTGTGGGAGTTTCCCGGGAATTTCTCCCATACGTTACGCAAATGCGGGGTAGTTTCCCCAAAAATTCCTCCCAGAAGGCACTGCCTTCTTTCATCAGCTACGCGGAGCAGAAGTCCAACTTCTACTTCCGAGAATTCAAATTCGTTTAGTAACGAATTATTAGTAAAGGTAATCAGCAGCGGGTAAAGTACCTATCTCGGTTGAGCAGTGGCTTGATATGTATGGAAGGCACAACTAAACCTACAAGTAGTAGCTGTTCGTTCTGTTAAAAATTGCAGTCCAAACTACGGCCCGCCAGTGTCATCCATCTGGCCCGCGACAGCGAATAGCTTATTGTTGCCGTAATAAGTTGGATAAAAAAACACAGAATGATAATAACTCATTTTTATTGACTGGCCAGGTAAAGCTTAATGACAAGCATATAATATGCAGAAAATTTAACTTAAGCATAACAACTAACAAATAATTGAAATGAATCCCACTAACATTATAAACTAGTGAACATCCCGCTGTTACTCTCGGTAGTTATACCTACCTATTTCTGCTTTTAACCACTAGATGTCGTCAAATGTCACTGTCGTATCGATACACACAATAGTAATTGTAGTAATTGAACCAGCGAATTTAGCAAGCGTATGCTCTCTCAGAGTGCGTACTCGGCGACTAGTCTAGAAATTATAGATAATGGCAGAAAAATTAAAACGGTTTTGGCCCTTGGTACTTACTGGAATAAACAGTACGGCCCTAAGGCTGAAAGTTTGGAGACCCCTGCTCTAGATTGTATCATTCCAATGATTTTTCTGTTTTTCGAATTCCAACAGCTGCTAACATTTTCTTCGATGGTGACGTAAAGGCATTTCTGATGATAACGCGCCTCTCTCTGAGTCAGATAAACTGCACACAGAATTCCTCAGGACAGCTATTTTTATGTTAGAGGGGATGCACATCAGCACCTCTATTGGCATTACTTAATGCTTAGTTATGCTGCAATTTAAATCATTTGCATTTTGCTGTCACAAGAACTGTCATGTCGAGTTTTCTCAGTGGCCAGAGAACTCCTAATAACTTTGAACTAACTAACTTTGGAGAGCTAATTTTATATGATAAATGTATTTGGATTGATTGACCGACTAATTTGTAATTTTTTTTTTAATGGGGAGCTAATTTTTAATTTTTTTGAGCTGTAAAACTTGATTTGTTGATATTTATATTGCACTGTTTTCCAATTATTCTTGAAATATTTAAATGTTCACATAATATTTAAATGTGTTTTTTTCTTCTTCCTTGCCTCAACAGCTCCAGGTGGACCAAGGTCATTTGCCTACTCGCAGATTTCGACATCGCAGATGTTTTATTTTTACTGGGTAGCGTTGTCATCCTTACGCCCAACAGTAATATGAGACCGGGGCCTACGGCTTAAAGTGGATTCCGATCCACTACAAGCATCCATGACACTACGACGACTCGAATCCGAAACCAACGACACCGAATGTCAGAGCTCAAGTCACTCGATCATCAGGCCAATTGGCCTTTGGTACAACAGGTCTCAGGTTCGAGTCCTGGAGGTGGCATGGATGTTTGTGAGTTGTTCAGAATGCACGTTAAACTGAAGGTTCTGGTCTAATTAGCTTAGAGTGTGCACAAAATGATCATAGTGAGACAAAACAAACCAAATCTTGTTTGGCGCAACAGTTCCGTGATGGGCCAAGGCGGAATGGCAGATTTCAAGACTGGGTTTTTGTTACGGGGTAGGATTGTCCCTCCTGCTCCAAACAGTGGGGCCTGATGACCGAGTGGCTATCACTGTGGCGCTCGATACCACAAGTTTCAGGTTCGAATCTCGGTGGTGCTATGGGTGTTTGTAAAGGTTTGGAATCCACTTTAAAGCCGTAAGTTCCGGTCTCATATGACCGTAGAGCGTTATAGAGCTCGATCAGACTTCTCACCCACATCATTCCCAAACTGTAAAGGGGCAGCTCAGCTCTAGTCACAGTGATATGATGTGGGGTAGTAGTACGTCGAACGGCACCAGGACTCGAACTCGAAGCTTATGCCAGAGCGTTAGTGACTCCCTATCTATACATTAATACTTCATTTTTCAAAGAATTATCATTATTCATTAGTTCAAAAGCTAATCTTGGATCTCAACCTGGTGAATTTTAACCAATCAATTTTTTCATTCAATGGATTATTTAAGAATTAGATTTTGTATATCAAAATATTATTATTAACTTTTGGTATATAAATAATTTGGAATCTTGGATTTTTTTTTATATAACGCCAAAGAAAAGTGTTACTCAAAACCAGTACCATTAACTACTATTTTACCACTGTTTCATACTTTCTGGAAACTTGCGTTTTCACTAGTATCTTGATATCCCCTGCCTGGCAAAGGTTTCATACCATTAAGCAATAACTATGAGTATACCAAGCAAACCAGTCCTTGTTGGGGAAAAACGAGATCTGAAATGATTTGTTTTCATTTACTTTCAATGAAACCTGAAGTCACGTAGTTGCTTATCGGAGTCGTAGAGGACGTCTTTTCTGCGCAAACTTCCATTTTCCAAGAGCACTTTCCGAGTAACGACTGTCGTAGCGAATTCATAAGGCGGGAGACAGGATTATGATAGGAAGTCGGCCTCTAAGTGAACGGGCTTTGGGAATATTCTCCGAACGGTCTTCCTCTTGGAACTTGGAAATAACATTCCCAATGTTTGGGGCTATTGATGTTAAAATCGACTTTTGAACATGCCGATAAAATGCGAAAACTCAATTGTGTTTGTGCTTCGAAAAAAGATTTGCTTTTACCGACAACATTACTCCCCGGAAATCGCCTCCAAAACTTCTTAAGCGAATCTACATTACTGGGACTAAAACAATGCATGTTTAAAGGCAATGCATGTAAAGGGACCTATAAGAAAACTGTTTCGTTTATATTGCGTTTATGGTATAAAAAGTAACTTATTTTATTTAGTTTCTTTAAAACTATTTTGAAACTTCTACATAATGTTTTTAAAGAAACAGTTTTTCGGATCTCTTATCCAGTTTATTTTGCTAATACCTGATTTGATATATGTTCAACTTCCAGCAAATAATGCTTAAAAAAAACCAAGGAAAAATTATTTAAAAATAACAGTTGTAATTCTGAACCAACCGAGTTGTATATGTTAAGAATTTTTTTATTATTCTTGTTTATGTTTTATATAGAACAAGTGAACTGAAAAGTTCATAGGCTAACACATAGATGACGCTACTAATATTAAATCCATACAATTTTTAGTTAGCCCTCACCTTCAAAAGACACGTGTTTAAATTTGATAGCTGTTGCACTATTAGTATGTGAGTTATAGCATTTTTAGTGTTCATTACGTGCAGTCCACTCGGTTGACTGTCGATTAGACTCCGGTGTGAAATGATGGAGCCATGTTTCTCCATTGTCACATATCGACGCAAAAATTCGGGTTTATTACGATTGAACAGCTCCAAACACTGCTTAGAATCATCCATTCGTTGTTGTTTTTGGGTCGATTAGTGAGCTCTGCGCGGCCCCCACTTTGAACAGAGCTTTCGCATATCCAAATATCCATTCACGATATGTCCAACACGTTCCTTTGATATCTTCAGGGTCTCAGCTAACTAAAATCAACTTCACTTTACGGTTATCAGTAATTATTTTGTGGACTTTTTTCATGTTTTCGTCGGTAATAGCCTCTTTGAGGGGGTGTCCACTGCGTGAATCGTCCTCGGTGCTCATTTCGCGTCGTTTAAATTTAGCAAACCACTTCTCTACGGTTGATTTTCCTGGTGCAAAGTCCGAATAATGTTTATCAAGCCAAGCCTTGGCTGCAATAGTATTTTTTCGAAAAAAAGGAATGCTTTATTAACACACGAAATTCCTTTTATACAATTTTTTCAAACTAACAAAAGTTGCTTCACTAAAAATGTTATAACTCACATCTAATAGTGCAACGGCTGTCAAATTTATACACGTGTCTTTTGAAGGTAATACTAGTAGCGCCATCTATGTGTCATCCTACGAAGTTTTTCAGCCCACCTGTTAAAAAAGAAGGAAAGGAAGGACGTATTCTTTTCCGGACATTCCCTGAAAATTAAATCTTATGTTCATAATGATTACAAGATACCATCAAGATTTTTTTACACTGTATAGAATGATCTATGAGATTGAAGAGGGGGGCAGTTTGACGAGTGTCGCACAAGAGTTCGGAATTGACAAAGATGTAGTTTTAAGAGCTTCGAAAGCCTTCTAAAGGGCAGGTACAGCTGTAAGAAAAGTTGGCGGTAGTCTGCGGAAGAAAACAACGGCAAGTGATGCCCTGTATATCGTTCTGTAGGCGAAAGAGACCGGAACCAGACTTCGATCAACATCGCTCAGCAGCTGAGTACAGCAACCGGACGACAAGTATCACGGCTTACTGTGGCCAGAGGTCTGCATAAATGTGGCCTATTCGCCAGTCGTCCTGAACTTCGCATAACATTAACAGCAGCCCATCAGCGATACTGTTTGCAATGGTGTCAAGAACATAAAGAGTTGACATTTCATCAATGGGGGCGTTCTGTTTACTGATGACATTCGTTTCAATCTGAGCAACGATATGGAAAGAGGTAGGAGCACAAACACCAGGGAAATTATTCATATCGCTAACATCAGGAAAAGAGAATCTGAAGGGCTTGTGAAGGAGGTATTATGTTGAATGCGTGAACGGAACTCCATATTTTCGACAGCTGGTCACTTAACGGAGATCGTTACTGCGATGAAATTATTCTCTATCACTTGCATCTGGTACCATTGGTCTATACTTTATTTTTGTGGACGACAGTGCACGTCACACAAGATCTCTGCTGTTGAGGAACTTCTAGAAAGATATATGCCGTATGGATTGGTCAGCTTACTCCCCTGATTTAAATCCCCAGAAAATGTGTTTGATGCTTTGGGAGACGGCTGGCAGCAAGATTATATCCTTCTGAAAAGGCAGATGGCTGAAACAGATGCTCCTTGAAAAGTGGCAACTCTTACATCAAGAACTGCTTCATATTGAATATGAACAGACGATGTCACTCAATCGTTACAGTTAGGGAGGTCTGAGGAGGTCCTTTACTGAGACTCTTTTGATTTGTTATTCTTCCTCATGGCCTGGCAATGTCTTTTACTAACGCCATTCTGTCAATAAAGCCTTTTTCTGTTTTGCTCCAAAATGTATGCTTGCAATTCCTTTTGTGGCTATAATACTTTCTTCATTCTACAAGTACGGCATTGTGCCTCTGTAGTATGAATTTTTGTTTTCTCTTGAATTTTTGCGGAATTGTAGCAAAATCAGAAAAGTTGCTTAAGTTTAGCACACTAGTGTATATGTATAATCAAAGACTTCATATTTCTTTTATACCATAAACATTCTTTGAAACGCAGAGGAGTTATAGTTCAAAATCTCTCTAAAAGAGATGCAAGTTTAGCGTTAGCGTGTTGTTATGAAATAAACCCGGAAAATTACTACCTGATAACATTACTAACCATGCCAGTTGCTAAAAGCGAACTATAATAATTTTACAGAATCTTCTAGAATTTGAATGCAATATTTATATTTTACATATAATATCATACAAAACTGGTAACCGTATTTTTAATAGAAAAGACATCTTTGTTTCATAGTCTCCTCCATTCATTCTGGCCTTTTGGTATCACAGGCTTCAGATTCGAATCCTAGTGGACGCAGGATTGCTTATTAGGGGTTCGGAATCCACGTTAAACTGTAAGTTCCGGTCTAATTAGCCCAAAGCGTGCAGAAATGACCGTAGAGCGACAAAACCAAACTTCCATTCATTCAAAAAAATTCAAATAATTACCTGCTTTAAATAACAAAAGTTTAAATTAATCATTTTTGATTGCTTGCTTTATAGTAAAAAAGATTTTATTCGGTTTTCTTTAAAGAACCTTTTCTCTTTTGTAAAAAATACTTGCTATGTTGAAATCTTAACTGGGAAAGAAATGTTTTTGCTAAGTTGATGTTGAATCTTCGATAAATACTGAATATAAAGGAGTTTTTAAGTACACTCCCATAAATTAAAAAATCCCTCCCAGTCCATAAATTAAAGATAATTCAGAATCACACAGAAATTGAACTCTAAAATAAAAATTTCACCTGTAGAATTATCACACACATCTTGAAAAAGAATATGCAAATTACAGGAAACCACCAGATGGCGCGGATAGTACGTCACAATGACGAGAGTGTAAGAGAGGGGTATATAAGGAATGGTGGCAAAGAAGTAAAATTGTTCACAAGCGCTTTAAAGACTTTCAGTGCAATAACCGCAAAGTTATGGCACCTAGGAAGCATTTGGATGATTTTTTACGTGGTAGAATTATCGGACGACTGGAATGTGGACGTACCCAGCAGGAAGTATCCGAGGAACTTGGAATCGCCCAGAGTGTCATCTCCAGCCTTTGGCAACGATTCCAAGATGATGGTAATGTGAGTAGATGTTACAGCACAGGTCGCCCCCGAGTTACAAAGCCGAATGAGGACCGATATTTAGCAGTTACTGCTAAAAGAAACAGACGGAGCACAGCATCAGACCTGTCTCGTCAGCTCTCTTCAGCTACCGGTACGACAGTTTCAAGGAAGACCGTGTACAGACGCTTAGGACACATTAGTCTATATGCTCGTAGGCCTGTCAGATGTGTTCCACTTACCGCAACTCACTGTCGCCTGCGATTAACCTGGAGTAGAAAGCATGCATTGTGAACACCGCAACAGTGGTCTTGTGTGATGTTTTCCGACGAGTCCAAGTTTAGTTTGCAGTCTGATTCTCGCTGGACTTTCATATGGAAAGCGCCAGGTACCCGTTACCACCAAGAGAACACCATTGAACGACACCGTTACGGTGGTGCAGGATGGCTCGTTTGGGGAGGAATTATTCTTGGTTCCACAACTGGCCTGCATGTTCAGAGTGTAACAATTACAGGCCATATCTATCGGGATGTCATTCTGGAACAACATGTACATTTGTTTCGGGGCGCCATGGGTGCTGAATTTCTGTTTATGGATGACAACGCCCATCCTCACCTTGCAAACATTGTAGACGAATGCCTTCAATTTGAGGATATCACCTGTATGGATTGGCCAGCATACTCACCGGACTTGAATCAATAGAGCATGTGTGGGATATGCTTGGCCGACGAATTGTAGCCCGTCAACCCCTCCCACCTGTCAACGGAACTTCCGGAGGGCATTGCTTGATGAGTGGTGTAATATTCCCCAAGATCAGATTGATAATTTGATACTCAGCATGCCTAGGCGTTGTAAGGCCTGTATTGCATCGTCCGTGAGACATACTCCATATTAACCATCATACTAACCAATGTTATACGTTTTTTGTAAATAGGTTCTTTTTTGAAATTTGCTCAGGGAGTAAAAATCAGTTTTTATTAATTATGTCAAACATATAGCATCTTTTTTGCTCTTTACCTTTGTTTAATAAATAGACTTTACAAATAAGTCAAATTTGTTTTGCTTCTGTCTCTTTCTTTGCCTGAACTTCATTATCCGTAATTTATGGACATGAGTGTATTTGTCAATAAACAGTTGATTTATAGTACAATACTTTTATATTTTTATTCTGTCTACCTTTATTTAATTTTGATTACTGAAAGCTAGTGAAATAAGAAAAAAAAATAGTGTATGTTCATTAAAATAATTAAAATGTGCATTAATAAACTCTAAATGAAAGAATATTGGACTGTTGACGAATGAAATGCAAAAATCGTAAGAATTTATTAATATTTGTCTGGACTTTTTTTGATGAAAACCGATGAAGAAAATCAAATTACTATACTGACTTTAATTTTAACAAGGTTTCCATTTCAATAAACCTTGCGTCAAAATACCTGTCATGAAATAAACAGGCTCTGAAATAAGTCGACGTGACCGGGAAAAGGTTGAAAATGTCCCCATAAAACCATTTTGTGGCCCACATAAAAATCCCCACACTGCACTTGTGCCCACACTCGCAAATAAGCGTGCTGCTTTAGGGCGACCGGCAATTCGACAAGTCTTAACCTTCGTGGAATACATCCCTCTTCTTATAAATAAAACCGATGACCCATTGCCTGCCATAAAAAAGGTGAAGTAGGCTTCAAACTTCAAGGAACCGATTCATATAAACCATTAAGTGTGGCAAACGGCGCTCATAAATACATATTATAGATGATGTATATGAAGGATTCAGGTAGTTGGGGACATGTTTCTAGATTAATCAAATAATGTGAACGAGATTATTTCGGGAATCTAACTGAAAGGGAATCAGTTAAAATGCAGGTAATAAAAGTATTCCACATAATGAATGATTCCATAAGGAAAGTAGCAGTGGCTTTAATCCGTTTAAGGGGTCTATTAAATATTCATTACTTAATAATCAATGTATATTTCGTACGGAAAACTGTTTATCCGTTAGATAATAAGTTTTGTCTTCTCCACATTCATTTTTTTTCGTTATAATCGAAACTCATTGATCAATAAGTTTATCTTTTATTTATTGGCTCCATTCGGATTGTGCATCAAAATCGGAATTCCATCTTCTGATTCGTAATCATAGATTACAATCGCTGCTATTATCACTAAAGAAAGTTTCAGTTCTACTTATAGTTAAAAAGAATAACGGAAAGTAAATGCAAATGGTCAGAAAACATAGCTCCTCCCTCTTTTTGCAGCCTGATGGCCAATTGGCTAGCATTCTGGCCATTAGTACCACAGGCTTCAGATTCTAATCCTGGATGTTTGGGAGTGGTTCCGAATCCACGTTAAGCTGTAGGTCCCGGTCTGATTAGTCCAAAGTGTGCAGAAAATAACCTTAGAGCGACATACCAAATACCATTCATTCAAAAAAATTTCCAATAATTACGTGCTTTAACTAGCAAATTTTAAATGAATTCATTTGATTGCTTGCTGTATTGTAAAAACATTTTGCTCATTTTCTTTAAAAATACTTGCTGTGTTGAAATCTCCGATAAATTCTGAATATAAAGACGTTTTAAACTAATTGTCTATAAATAGTTGATTTATAACAAAATGCCTTTATAGATTATTCTGTCTACATTTATTCAATTTTGATTTATGGAAAGAAAATAAGCTAGTGAAGTAAGAAAAAAAAATGTTTGTTCATCAAAATAATTAAAATACGCATCAATGAACATTAAATGAAAGAATATTGGACCGTTGACATGAAATGCAAAGATCAGGAGTATATATTAACATTTTTTCTTTACATTTTTTTATGAAAACCATGAAGAAAATCAAGTTACTATACCGACTTTAATTTTTACACGATTTTCATTTCTATAAGGCTTGTGTCAAAATACCTGTCATGAAATAAACAGCCTCTAAAATAAGTCGACGTGACCAGGAAAATGTGGAGAATGTCCCCATAAAACCATTTTGTGGCCCACCTAAAAATCCCACAATGCATTACTTTCAGCCCACACTCGCAAATAGGCGTGCAGCTTTATGGTGACCGTAATTCGATGGGTCTTAACCTTCATGGAATACATACCTCTTCTTATAAATAAAACCGATGACCTATTGCCTGCCATAAAAGGTGAACTTCAAGTAACCGATTAATATAAGCCATTAACTGTGGCAAATAGCGCTCATAAATAGATATTATAGATGATGTATGCGAGAGGTTCAGGTAGCTGGTGTCATGTTTCTAGATGAATCAAATGATGCGAACGAGATAAGTGTTTTATGGGGATTATTTCGGGAATCTGACTGAGAGGGAATCAGTTGGAATGCAGGTAATAAAAGTATTCCATAGAATGAATGATAGCAGGTAGGAAAAGGCAGGAAGGAAAGTAGCAGTAGTTTTTATCTGTTTAAGGGGCATATGAAATATTCATTACGTAATAATCAATACATATTTCGTTCGTTTAATACTTAGATAATAAGTTTTGTCTTTTCAACATTCAGAAGGATTCTTTTGTCACTGTAATCGAAAATACGCATTGTTCAATAAGTGCATCTTTTATTTATTGGATCTATTCGGATTGTGCATCAGAATCGCAATTCCATCTTCTGATTCGTAATCATGGATTACAATCTCTGCTATTATCACTAAAGAAAAGCTTCATTTCCACTTCACTACTACCGTGTAGAGTTATTACCATTTGCATTTACTTTCTGTTATTCTTACAAAACAATAACAGAAAGTAAATGCAAATGGTAATAACACACAGCTCCTCCACCTTCTAGGGGCCTGAATGGCCGAGTGGCTGGTGCTCGGTGCTACAGGTTTCGGGTTCGAGTCCCGGCGGTGCCATGGATGTTTGTGGAATGGTTCGAATCCACTTTAAAATGTAGTTCCTTGTCTGTTTAGCCTAAAGTGTGCACAAGATGACCGTAGAGCGACAAACCAAACTTCCACCTTTCTAGGGGCCTGAATGGCCAAGTGGCTAGCTCTCTGGCTCTCGGAATCGGACCCCGGCGGTACCATGGGTGTTTGTAGTGGTTCGGAATCCACTTTAAACTGTAGGTACTTGTCTGTTTACTCTAAAGTGTGCACAAGATGACCATAGAGCGACAAACCAAACCAAACCTCTACCTTTCTAAACCGTGATGGCCAATTGGCTGGCGTTCTTCTCATTAGTACTGTTGTCGCTTGCTACCGACTAGTAGTGTCAGGTGGTTTAGTGTTGTAGGCGTCTGGTGGGTGGAAACACTTCTCTTTCTCTATTTACAGTAATTTATTTACAATATTATGAATACAAATTATACATGGCACCCTGTACCTCTTCTATAAAATAAACTATACTTTAGACTTAAAAAACTGTAAACACATACAATACGGTCCCTGACTGTGTTACTACTGAGACGCTCCTAGTGTTCTGCCTTGTCATCTCAAAATCTAACTGCTCATACTTACCCATTCAACCAGTTTACACAGTGGCGACCTCTCGTGTCTATTTAATTCTAATTAAACCTTATAGTGGTGGTTATGGGGTTCACGATCCACTTTAAACTGTAGGTCCCTGTCTAATTAGCTCAAAGTGTGCAGGAATGACCGTAATCCGACAAACCAAACCCCACCTTTCTGGTACTAAAAAGAACATCATCAAGTACCTATCATGAATTGCGATAGAATGACTTTTTCCAGACGTACAATGTTAGTAAATTAATATATAATCATTATCATCATCATCATCATTGACGCAACAGCCCCATGGCGGGCCAATGCCGTCACCATACTGACAAATTTCGAGATAGGAGAGGGGTTTTTTCCTACAGAGTAGGGCTGTCAGCCCAATGCTTAACGCTCCACGGTAATTTTAGACCGGGACCTACGTTTTAAAGTGGATTCCGAACCATTACAAATATCCACGGTACCGCCGAGACTCGAACCCGAAACCTGTGGCATCGAGAATCAGAGCGCTACTTACTCGACTATCATGCCGCAAATTAATGTTCACCTTAGAATAATGCTAGCTAGGACAAAAAAACACCTGGATATATTAAAAATAAAAAATTAGAAATTATTTTTCACACGAGTTAACTCATGGCATTTCAAAAATAAGAGAGGCGAATATACTCAGTATAATCCGTTAAAGGTTTAAAACCTACATACCCCTTGGCGACGAAATTTTTTTTTTTTTTTGGAATTAATGCGCCAAATCAATGCCTTTAATGTATGCATATTTTAAAATCGGGAAAAGCCTAGTTAATGCCAAATTTGGCGATTCTCGAAATTTATTCTTGGATAGGGAATAAACTGAATTTTTATCTATATTTCAATAAATAATTTTACATTGGATTTTATATAAATTAATCAGTTTTAAATTAAATAAGTTTCAAACTGTTATCGCTTCATTTTAGCTGCTTTTTTTTTTTTTCTGTTAAAGATTGATTTATTGTTTGGATAAGTTATGTTAATCGCTGTGAAATTTTGTAACTTATAATTTATTATCAAATTAACATCCCTTACGATAATTTTCTACCAGTAAAATTAGTCTTATAAAATTTTAAAAAAAAAAAAAAAAAAAAAACTGTCGAAATAGATGATGTATTTGGCAACAAATATTTTTAGATGGAAGGTTGGAGAGTTTCAACTATCAGTAGATTAAAACCCCTTGCATTTATAAAAGTTGATTTATCTGCAAGAAATTTTATTAATAAATTAACCCACCAGGAAAAGTGCCAAACTATGATCGTAAATCATATTGCCATATGAATTTTAAAACATGACTGATTTTTAAAATTCTAATTAAAATTTACCATATTTCATTTAGCACTTTTTACTTAAACTCAAAACGTGCATCTATATTTGAAAATTTTTTCTTTTTCAATACGCTTTTATTAGTTTCACCTGTATGTTTGTTTGTTTGTTTCTTTGTAACTGACTCTTTGGGCTCGATTTTGCCCTACTTTAAGCGATCCGATTTAATTTAAACGTTGTAGACTTATCAAGGACCGACGACACTAAAATATTTTGATAAGTTTATTATCGCATCGTGATTAGGATAGGCAGGATTAGTGATTGAAACACACAGCCTTTGAAAAGTCATCTTGATCGGCGCATCATTTTTCCCCTTGGAGATCTGTTTCTCCTCATACACACTATTTAAGCTACAAAGAAACATTTACAGACATCTTTCAGACATTCAAACCTAAGGAGGACAGCGGCACAACGGATAACGCGCCTGACTACGAATCAGGAGATTCCCTATTCGAATGCTGGCTGGCTCGACATATTCGCATCCAGTCTTTGTTTTACTCACAGTTAAATTATTGTAAGAACCAGTCCTCCGTACCAGGACCTCATTTAAATTTTAAATATTGTTTAAAAACACTAAAAAACAAGCTTTTAGAGTTAATCAAACAAAAAAGTAAAAAATAACTGTTAATTAATAGCTTAAAACTGTTTTAAAAACATAAGAGTAACTCTAAAAGCTTGTTTTTTATTTTTTTTAAACTATTAATTCTTCTTTTTTTCTATGAAACCATGGTCAACTTAAAATGGGTCGCCCACGCTTTTAGAACAGTGACATTCATTTTCTGGCCAATAATCTTATACTTATATTAACAATTATTTTTTTACTTTTTCTTTGATTAACTGTAAAATCGTGCTTTTTAAACTATTAATTTATTTTTTAATTTTTAGTTTTTTTTAAAACGTGTTTTTTAAGTTTTTTTTAAATTTTAATTTTTTTAATTTTTAGTTTGATTAAATCTAAAAGCATATTTTTAGTGTTTTTAAACTATAATATTTAAATGAGGTACGCAGGACTGGTTCTTATAATAATTTAATTGGGGGTAAAACAAAGGCTAAATGTGAATATGTCGAGCCAGCCAGGATTCGAACAGGGAATCTCCTAATCCGTAGTCAGGTGAGTTATCCGTTGTGCCACTGCCCCACGTCTGAATGTCACGCCAATGTCTGAAAGATGTCTGTAAATGTTTCTTTGCAGCTTAAATAGTGTGTATGAGGAGAAACAGATTTCAGGGGAAAAAATGATGCGCCGATCAAGATGACTTTTCAAAGGCTGTGTGTTTAATCACTAATCCTGGCGATCCTAATCATGATGAGATAATAAACGTATTAAAAATATTTTAGTGTCGTCGGTTCTTGATAAGTCTATAACGTTTAAATTAAATCTGATCGCTTAAAGTAGGGCAAAATCGTGCCCAAAGAGTCAGTTACAAACATACATACAAGTGAAACTAATAAAAGCTTATTAAAACCAAATAATTTCTAATGATTATACAACAAGAACATTAGTCAGATGCATACAGTCATAGGGAAATATGCTGTTCAATGTTCAAAAACCATAGCCAATGTATGAAACAGTTTCAAGATAATATAAGAACACGCATTCAATAATAGAAAGCATATTGAAATCACCAGCAGGAAATCATTAAACTCTGTAAATCAATATTATAATTTAACTACCAGTGTGACATCGCTAGCATTCATTCCCGTGTGTGTTTTTATTGACTTTTATTTAATGGAATTCACCAAAATGCACAAATTATGATTTTCCAGCTTTTTTTTTTTGGGAATCATTCATATAATTTTATCACTATTTCAGTTAAAAGTTTTAAGTTCAGAAACATTGCTTTTAAGTTTTACAGAATTCAGTATTATTTTTATATCAAATTTTTGTCAAAGTCATGGACTTCATATTAGAGCAACATTATTTTAACACAATAAAATACACGAGGCAAAAAAAAAAAAAAACAAAGATTTGTGATACAGACAAGTTCAAGTTTTTACTTAACAAACATTAATAACATTTTAACGTTCTTCTTAATTAAACAAGTATGTAATTTTCACTCCTTTAAATGATACGATTATTTCTCACGATAAGGAGTATCTTTTAATTAGAAAATTGATTAATGTTGTCTACTAAACTTTTTTTTTTTTTATGTCGTATATTTTGAGATAGTATCTCATACTTTTCTCAACACATTTTGCAACAATAGGGAAATTAATAGTGTTTCAATCTTTGGTTTCGTATAACTCATCTTTATCTTACTGACTACTTTTCTTCAACATTTTGGCTTTAAAAATTAATCAAGTTTTAATCAGATAATTCAGATTATAATCAGATATTAGATCGTTATAATCAGATATTTATTATCAGGTAGTTCCTTTTCCTTATAATAGGTTAATACTTTCTTATCTGCATGCAGTTTTTACGAACACTTTGACAATTATTTAACTTTATTCTAACAGAAAACAATAAAATTTTCAGTAATAATATTGCAAGTGATATGATGTGGTGTGGTGTGGTGTGGTGTGGTGTAGTAATAGTAGTAATAATATTGGCATTTTATACTAAAGAGTGATGACCGAGTGGCTAGCGCTCTGGCTCTCGGTACCACAGGTATCGGGTTCGAATCGGTTTCATGGATATTTGTAGTGGTTCGGAATCCACTGCAGGTACCGGTCCCATATGACCGTAGAGCGTCACAGAGCCCAATCAGATTTCTGGCCAACATCATTCACACACTGTAAATGGGCAACTCAGCTCTAGGCACAGTGATGGTGTGTGATGTAATAGTAGTAGTAATAATATTGGAAGTGGAATATTAATAATATTGTCATCTCATACCAAAGAGTTTAGGTTTTAAAAATGGAAATTAGATAAGTGTGATTATTTTATTCCATCATTTAGATAAATTTTATTTAATAAAATTATCCTTTTCTAGTAAATATTTAAAACTAATAAAAAAAATATGTTGGCATTTGAAGCATCTTATTTTCGAAAATAATTTCTCAGACATGAAATAGTCTTTTCCAAGACGCCATTACTAGTTTAGAATCCCCAGCAAAAATTCATACAACCGTCGGATCACGTTTTTTCTAAAACCTTAACTGTTATTCACTACACGCAGCGCGGATCTCCCCTGCGATTGGCTGGCCTTGATGAAACGTCACGCTCACTGCGATGCCATTCTGGGCCTCGTAAATCAAGCCGTTTCTGCACTTATTTCCCCTCGTTCCGAATAATGGCGCGTGTCGTGTTTCCGGCATCTGTTGCGAACAATCCAGGACTATAAGCGGTTCCCAGGCTAGGATTAGGGTTGGCTCTGTGGCAGCTCTTTGGCTGAAGTGGAAGCATCCAAGGAAGGATGGCATCCAATGGCTTTTCCTAATCCGCGGAATAGTATTGTCAATATTCACTGTGATAGTAAACGAAGAAGAAAAGAGTAGGAGAAAGTGCAGTTTCAGTAACATTTCAGTTTTAATTATAAATATTTGAAATTAAAATATTACTTGTTGCACGTTAGAAATCGAGTCTAAAATAAACATTACATAAGTTTAAATGTAACAATAATCGTCAGTTTATTGGTCAATGAAATTTAGTTTACCTAGTGATTTCAATATATAGAAACAAGTGTACTGTAACTACATTTTGCCTATTAGTTTTATAAAAAATGGAGAAATTTTCATGCATATACAATGCGAGATATTTAAAAGTGTTCGTTTTATGAAGAAATTAAAACAACTATATTTTAATAAGAAATGCGTGAATGGCCGAGTGTCTAGCGCTCTGGCGTTCGGTACCACAAATTTCGGATTCCAGTCCCGGCGGTGTAATAGATGTTTGGGGGTTCGGAATCCCTTTAAACCGTAGAGCGTCACAGAGCGCCCAATCAGTCAATCATTCTCAAACTGTAAAGGGTCAACTGAGCTCCAGGCACAATGATGTGGTAGTAGTAGTAATAATAATAATGATAATATTGCCATCTTATACCAAAGAGTTTAGGTACTAAAAATGAAAAATTGATAAATGGGATTATTTTACTACTTCATTTAAATAATCTTTATTTAACAAAAATTATTCTTTTCCTCTAAATTTAAATAAAATATTTAAAACTAATAAAAAGATATGTTGATATTTGAAGTCATCTTATTATCGAAAATAATTCCTTAGGCAAGAAATATTCTTTTCCAGGACGCCGTTACTACTTTAGAATCCCCAGCAAAAATTCCTCCAAGCGTCGGATCACGTTCTTCTAAAACCTTGACTGTTATTCACTACACACAGCGCGGATCTCCCCTGCGATTGGCTGACCTTGAGGAAACGTCCCGCTCACTGCGATGCCATTCTCGGCCTCGTAAATCAAGCCCTTTCTTCAGTTATTTCCCTCGTTCCGAATAATGGCGCGCGTCGTGTTTCCGGCATCTGTTGCGAACAGTCCGGGGTTCCCAGGCAGGGATCAGGGTTGGTTTTCCGGTAGGTCTTTGGCTGAAATTGAAACCAAGATAGTGTCCAATGGCGTTTTCCTAATCCGCGGAATAGAATTGTCAATATTCGTTGTGATAATAAACGAAGATGAAAAGAGTAGGATAAAGTGCAGTTTCAGTAGCATTACAGTTTAATTATAAATATTTGAAAGGAAAATATTACTTCGTTAGAAATTGAGTCACATTGCATTAAAATACATTTTAGTGAAGTTTCAATAGCCGAGTGATTAGCGGTCGGTGCCACAGGCTTCGGGTTTGTGTCCCGGCGGTGCCATGGATGTTTACAGTTGTTTAGAATCTAATTAAACCGTACGTCCCGGTCTAATATCGTTGTAGAGCATTGGCCGTAAGGCTGACAACCCTACCCCGTAAAAAGAAGGCATCTCTCGTCTTGAAATCGGCCAGTAGACTGACGGCCTTGGCCCACCATGGGCTATTACACCAATAATAATAATGATGATAGTGATGAGGGTTTTAATGTGAAAATAATCTTCAGTTTAATAGTCGATGGAATTTTATTTACCTAGTGTTTTTCAAAGTATAAAATTCAGTGTACTGTAAGTACGTTTTCATCTTGGTCTTAAAAAAGTGAGGAATTTTCTCGCATATACGATACGAGATATTTAAAAGTGTTCGTGTTACGAAGAAATTAAAACATCTATATTTCAAAAAGATAAAAAGAAAGGTAAATAGAATTAAAAATTCTGGGTAAATTCTGAAATACATAATGATATGGCATTTATTGTTCATTGCTAACAGCGTGTATTGCGAAGATTAAAATAAGACTGTTTGAAAAAAAATAAATATGCCTATATATTTTCTTTCTAATGCAGCTAGCAAACACTTAAACAGTGTGTTTAAGGCCTTAAGGAAAGCGCTCCACAGACGTTACTCACTTTGCATTACCCAGGGAGCGCGTGTAACTAGAAGATAAGTTACGGACGCGGAGTAACAATGCCCCCGCAAAGCTCTGCGAACCTATTAGACCGGGACCTACAGTTTAAAGTGGATTCCGAACCACTACAAACATCCATGGCACCACCGGGATTCGAACCCGAAACCGTATATATATATATATATATATATATATATATATATATATATATATATATATATATATATAAACTATATGCAGTAGAGTCCGTATTGCCCAGCATGCAACACGAGGTAGACTGCGACATCTACATTACACTCGCATTATGCTACCATAATTTTATAATGGTGGCATTTGATGGATTCAATTTTTCCACGTCGAGCTCTGCGGAAGGATTTTCCAACTTACGAATTTCCCAGTTCGGCAGTGTACGAATCCCCAACCAAGATACTTTTTGAAAGATTAGCGAGTTATCCAACAGGCCGCCTGGCATCGACTTTGCTGTTTAAAATTGCAATTTTAATTAAAAATTGAAGGATTATTGAAAATAAACTGTTTTCTTTTCTCGCAGAATAAGGTTTAAACAAATACTAGATACTCACCCTATGCAAGAACATAATAGACACTCACGCTATGCAAGAACATTCGACATTCGCCCTATACAAGAACGTAATATAACAGGTGAGCTGAAATGTTCGTTGTCTGACACATAGATGGCGCTACTAGTAGTAAATCCATATGATTTTTCGTTAGCCATAACCTTCAAAAGACACGTGTATAAATTTGACAGCTGCTGCACTATTAGTATGTGAGTCATAGCATTTTTAGTGAAGCAACCTTTTTGTTAGTTTGCAAAAATGGATAAAAGGAATTTCGTGTGTTAATTAAAGCACTGCATTTTGGCGAAAAAAATACTATTAAAGCCCCGGATTGGGCTTGATAAACATTATTCGGACTTTGCACCAGGAAAATCAACCGCGAGAAGTGGTCTGCTAAATTTAAACGAGAACGCCCCAAAGAGGCAGTTACCGACAAAAACATCAAAAAAATCCACAAAATATTTTCTGATAACCGTAAAGGAAGTTTATTGAGATATCCGAGACCTTAAGGATATCAAAGGAACGTGTTGGACATATCGTGAATGAATATTTGCGAAAGCTCTGTTCAAAGTGGGTGTCGCGCGAGCTCACAATCGACCCAAAACAACAACGAATGGATGATTCTAAGCAGTGTTTGGAGCTGTTCAATCGTAATAAACCCGAATTTTTGCGTCGATATGTGACAATGGATGAAACATGGCTCCATCATTTCACACCGGAGTCCAATCGACAGTCAGCCGAGTGGACTGCAGGTGAGGAACACTAAAATGTTACAATTCGCATAATAATAGTGCAACAGTTGTCAAATTTATACACGTGTCTTTTGAAGGTTAGGCTAACTAAAAATCATATGGATTTACTACTAGTAGCACCATCTATGTGTCAGCCTACTTGAAACATTTCAGCCCACCTGTTACACTCTCCCTATACAAGAACGTAATGTACACTCGCGCTATACAAGAGCTGAAAGTAGAAAATGGGATGTTGTGCTTAGTAAGGTTAAATAGCCTAAGATTATAAAAATAAAAGTGTTTTATAATACAATATATAAAGAACATAGTTTATCATAGACAGGACTCTTGTTATTTTGTCGGCCTGATCGTTAAATTGTAGGTCCGGGGCATGGATTTCTGAGTGGTTTGGAAGCCCAAAGTGTGGACAAGCCCATGACTGTAGAGCGATGAACCAAGCCTGTTATTTAAAGGGCGAAAAGTTCCCTCATTTTTTCGTTGAAAAACTTCGAGATAAAAAAATTTAAGAATTGGAAAAAAATAATTCACTCATTTCTATTAAGATTTTACTCTATGATTAAGAACCCTAAAACAATTTTATTCTGTAGATTTTAAAAATGCAGAAACATTCGTCTTGAAGAAAGAACACAAGATGAGATACTTTTCAGATTTTGCCAACGTGTTGGCAAAAACTGGTGAGATAAGTTGCAAGGCTATTTACGAGACCATAAATTAAGGATAATTCAGAATAACAGAAATTGAACTCGTAAAATAAAAATTTCACCTGTAGAATTATCACACACATCTTGAAGGAATATGCAATTACAGGAAACCACCCAGATGGCGCGGATAGTACGTCCCAATGACTTGTCAGAGAGGGGTAATATAAATCGGTGGCAAAGAGTAAAAATTGTTCACAAGCGCTTTAAAACCAATTTCATCCAATTCTCGCATAGACAATGGAATATTTGGATGATTTTTCCTGGTAGAAATCGGACGACTGGAGCAATTTCAGCGTGAAGATTCCGATGAATCGCCCAGAGTGTCATCTCCAAACGATTCCAAGATGACGTAATCTGTTCAGGGTCGCCCCCCAAAGTTACAACGTCGAATGAGGACCGGTATTTAGCAGTTACTGCCAAAAGAAACAGATGCACAGCATCAGACCTGTCTCGTCAGCTCTCTTCAGCTACCGGCACGACAGTTTCAAGGCAGACCGTGTACAGACGCTTAGGGCACATTGCTCTATATGCTCGTAGGCCTCAGATGTAACAGAAAATCATTCTTCGCTCCCCCTTCCCACTCTTTCAGCCCCTTAATATTGTGGGAGGAATAAAAAAAAATGATATTTTTAGAATATGCTGTTTTTCCAAGAAAGATTGGCGAAAAGTGCATATATATTTCTCCTATCTCACTCCAGTTGAAAAAAAGTATTACGAATGTCCAAATTATAGTGCAGGATGATGGGCTGTGGTTTGTTGGATTTTGAACCTATTATATGTTTCCTGTTTTCAATGCAATTCTCCCACTCTATTGCACCACTCAATGTGTGGACACATTAACACATTGGAAAATAGGTTACAGAAGTTGCAATTGTGAACATACTATTGGGCTGAAAAGTTCGTAGGTTAGCATAGAATTTTTTTTTTTTTTTTTTTTTTTTCGTAGAATTTGATTTTTTTATTATTCACTATAGTTGCCTTCAGGGCGATACAACGATTATAGCGGTCATACAATTTTTCGATACCATTTTTATAGTACGATTTGTCTTTAGCCTCAAAATAGGCTTCAGTTTCGGCGATTACCTCTTCATCGGTGAGAAATTTCTGTCCCAGTGAGCATCCTCTTGAGGTCTGAGAACAGGTAAAAAAGTCGCTGGGGGACAGATCTGGAGAATACGGTACATTTGAAGCCCAATTTTGCCATCGTTTTCATTGATTTGTGACACGGTTCATTATCTTGATGAAATAGCACTTTCTTCTTCTTCAAATGAGGCCGTTTTCCGCGATTTCGTCTTTCAAACGCTCAATAATGCTACGTAATAGTCGCTGTTTATGGTTTTTCCTTTTGAGGATAGTCAATGAATATTATACCATGCGTATCCCAAAATATTGATGCCATAACCTTGCCAGCCGACTTTTGCGACTTTCCACACTTTGGTGTCGGTTCATCACGTGCAGTCCACTCGGCTGACTGTCGATTGGATTCCGGTGTGAAATGATGGAGCCATGTTTCATCCATTATCACATATCGACGCAAACATTCGGGTTTATTACGATTGAACAGCTCCAACACTGCTTAAAATCATCAATTCATTGTTGTTTTGGGTCGATTGTGAGCTCGCACGACACCAACACTTTGAACAGATGATGTCAAAATGATTTACGTCAAAATTAAAAATATTTATAACAATTATATACTAAGTGTTCTGATGTCAAAACTTATTGATTATTTAATGAAGGACAAATAATTAATTGATATTCCTTGCAAGAAATTTTAGGGAAGGATAAAATTCCAATTCTGGTAATAGCAACAAAAAGTGGTTAAAAACAGTTTTTCGGTTATTTTGACTATTTCGATGTACATTGATGGACCTTGCCTCACCTATATAGAATTATTTCAGTCGTGTATATTCAATTATAAATTTTTAAAAAATAATTACAAGAGATGCATTGAGCTGTTCTTGGTCGACGATTGAATTTTTTCGATCCTAACATAAAGCAATTTAGTAACTAAGATTTCCATATTTGGGTTGATGCGCGATAGGACAATTTTCCAGATAGGCAATGAAGTCAAGATTTGCAGCTCACTTGAATTTCAGTGACTTATTTCTATCTAACAGGTGAACTGAAAAGTTCGTAGGCTAACACATAGATGGCGCTACTAGTATTAAATCCATATGATTTTTAGATAGCCCTAAGCTTCAAAAGACACATGTATAAATTTGACAGCTGTTGCACTATTAGTATGTTAGTTGTAACATTTTTAGTGTTATAGCATTTTTCAGTGTTCATCACGTGCAGTCCACTCGGCTGACTATCGATTGGACTCCTATGTGAAATGATGGAGCCATGTTTCATCCATTGCCACATATCAACGCAAAATTCGGGTTTATTACGCATTGAATTGTCCTCACCTCAAGCAAACTCTAGCAAATCACTTACGAAGCGAATTTTCCTGCGTAAAAGTCCAGAATAATGTTTATCAAGCCAAGCCTGGTTTGGGAAATAGTATTTTTTTTCGCCAAAAAGCAATGCTTTGGTTAATAATACCCATGAAATTCTTTTATCCATTTTTTCAAAATGAACAAAAGTTAAAAGTTTCACTTCAAAAATGCTATAACTCACATGTATTTAATAGTGCAACACACAAAATTTATACATGTCTTTTGAAGGTTAGTGCTAACTTAAAAATTTATAGTTGATTTGAATACTAGTAGCGCCATCTATGTGTCAGCCTACGAACATGCTCAGCTCCAACTGTTAGCGCCTCCACATCATGTCTGGCGCTCCCTGGTACCACAGGTTTCTGAGTTCGAGCTCCTGCAGCTACGGGTGCTTGTAGTGGTTCAGAATCCACGTTAAACTGCAGGTCCCGGTCTGTTTAGCCCAAAGTGTGCACAAGATGACCGTAGAGCGACAAAACTGTAAAACTTCCATTATCATGAGCAAAGATGGTTTGTGCCACTCACATCAAAATATGATTGATTTGATTAGGAGAGCAGAATTCTAAACTACTTGGTATGTGAGAACCAATGGACTCGATGTAGAGATCTTCGTAGATTATTGAAGTCCTTGATATACCATTGATAACTCATGAGGATTCTCAGAATACTGTTCAGAAGAACTTGTATTTATTTCGACTGGTGTTGGCAAATTATGCTCTAAAAAGAGGAGTTGTCACACCCAGAATGGGTGAAAGCACTCCTTTACAGAGAAGGATTGTGTTAGAAAGAAATGGTGTTGAATACTTCCTAACTGGAGCCTAGCGACGGTAACTTTATTCCAAAAATTTATCTTTATATTTAATAAGGCTGAGTACAGGTGGTTGAAATACCTGTACACTCAAGAGCCAAAACATTATGACCACCTGTCAATAACGAAAGCGCCCCACCTTGGCGTGCAACACAGCTTCAATCCGTGCCTCGGCATGGATTAATACCACCACTTAATGCCAGTTAAATGGCCACTACTTTGATCACGTGCCTTCCACGTCTTCCAGGCGAGTTCATTGCAAAATGTAGGGGCGGTCATAATGTTTTGGCTCTTGAGTGTACTTCTGCAGATAAGTGAATTTCCGGTTGCACAGAGTGTTTTATTTTTGGGCACCATCAGTGCATCCAATGAGATATCCTCAGGAAGCCCAACTTACTATTATAGACTTACCAGGTTATTCACCCGAAGGTTCCGGAAGGTTCAGACCCTAAAGTTTCAGGTCAGATTGAACCAATATCTTCTAATTTAGATGCACAGGTTTGTAGTTTGTCTCTACGGTCATATTGTGCACAATTTAGGCTAAACAG
>BPLR01001125.1:0-39998 GCA_021605095.1 Caerostris extrusa
TATTAATATGATTAATTAAAATGTACAATTACTGAGAAGGTTTTAATTATTGCTGTCAAACTCAATGATAATAAGCAAATATGATTCGTTGCCTCTATAATGCTTCAACTCAGCAGCAGGGGTCTAGTAACGTTGTCAACATTTAGCTGGATTACAAATGTAGCGAAATATGATTAATCTAATTCTCTCTCTTGTTTAGAGTGAAAGGGGCAAATAAGTTTTAGTTTCAGTATATCGGTAAATGACACCTTATATATACATTTTTTGCCCTTATATACCTTATAGCATTTATATATATATATATATATATATATATATATATATTGCCCATATATACATTATACATTACATTGCCTTTATGCATATATAAACATACTAAAGTGCTGTACAATATTTTTGGTAATTTCATGTAGTATTCGAAAAGTTATTTGTAATATGATTAATTATAATGTGTAGATTTACTGAAAGGTACTAATTATTGCTTCAAACGCAATGATAATAAGCAGTATGATTCGTACCTCAATAAGCCTTCAAATTTAACAGGGTCTGAGAGCAAATCCACATGTAAGTAAACGTTGTCCACTTATTTACGTATCCGCTTATCGGATTATATGTAAATGTATGAAAATATGATAAATCTAATTCTCTCACGCTAGGGTGAAAGAGGGCAAAGATTCATATCTGTTATCGATTTCCAGCTATTACGCTTAGAAACATTTAGACTTGATGAAGGCTTATGCCCAGCAATTCACAAAGCGGTCAGTTTACTTGAAATTAGTAAAACATATGTATCCAGCAGCACCTGTTTGATATATAAAAAAATTATTCTCGCATAACTGAAGTCACACAAATAAAAAAGCAAAAGTGATGTTTATTGTAAGATAATTTCTAGATATAAAAATTTTCGTTGCTTTTAAGGGAAAACATCTGTTTAAAATTACAATTCAAACTGGTAATTTTTTCAGCTTCACATAGCTTTTGCCGACTTTACAGATCCTGTACCGGAAAAGCATCTTGTTTGTACTTGGTAGAAAAAGTTTTCAGATATATGTTTCAGCTTACATTAGATAAATAACTCCCACAATAAAAGTATTTTAATAATTTAGATTGATGATTTTATACTACAAAAAAATTGCTGTATGTATCTCATAATCAGGCTTACAAATTTCTGGAGGAGTAGAGGCATACGTTGATGACTCGAGGACTCGAAATCACTTCAAAACAGAAGTAGGCTCCGTTATGTTTGCCAGATGCACAAAGTGCCCGCCTTTATGTTTGCATTAACGATCCATCTTACTATTGCTACTTCATGATATAAAATATGAGCACCATGGAAGTGCAACCATTCTTATGCTATTCTAAATTATTAAGTCCCTAAAACTCTAAAAGTTTTTCAAATCTGGTGTTGAGACAATTTTGTGAAGTTACTACAAATATCAAAACGTGCTTTCTATTTGAAATATTTAATAAAATATTTCACCCAACATTCCTCTGCTAACTCAAATTTCTTTTTACATCTTGAAGAGATTAAAATTTCAATTATTTTTAACAGGACATTTGGATGACAACATGATGACACAGTTCTGGTAGGAAAAAAAGACCGAAGTTCAACAAATTAATATTTATTTATAACATTTGACCTGCAAGACGATCACAGAAACACAACTCACAATTCTAATATAATTCACAGTTATTAACAACTTACTACAATAAATACATTTCAGGGCAAAAACCATTAAGAGCGACAGAAGAGAAAAGACCACAAGGTGCCTACAGGAAGCCAAAGTTCGACCTGCAACAAATGGAATGCTCATTGGATGGAGAGAAATCACGTGAGCTTTTTTCGTTGAGTATGGTGAAACGGTGCAACGAAATATAGGATGATTTCAGCCAGGGTTCTCTAGGGAAACTGTGCGTTTTGAAATGTCAATAAATCATATCGCATTGGACTAATAGTTATCACAAATATAACGCACGTATTTTAAACGTGTAAAAATGTATGTGTTAACTAACTCACTTAATAAAATGGTTTCTGTGCCCTCTATAACAACATAATGTTTCGTGAAAATAGCGATATTACATTTCCGCTAAAAACATTAGGGCATTAAAATAACCATACTAAATTAAAGGTATTAGGCAAATTTCTGAGAATATAAACTTTATGATGTAAATTTGTAAATATATCCTTTACATAACTATTTTTAAAATAAAAAGATTTTTATCAATTACTGATAAAAGTTTTAATTCTTATATTTTAAAAAAGGAATATTGAGTAGATTAATATCGACGGACTGGAGATTTAAAATTCAAGGATAGCAGGCGCATTTATCAGCGATTTATTTTTCGCACTGCTACTTCATGCATTATGTAAAAGTGTGCCAACTTCTAAAAAGCAGCAAAGAACAAAATGCAGATTTAGTGAAAAGAAAGCAAAGAAAAGGAAAGAAAAAAATAACCTTAAATACTTAAAATTAATCCCATGCAGTAACAAAAAAGAAAAAAATAAATAGAAAAATAGCATATCCTGATTTATTCCGCAAGAGTTTAAACACATAAAATAAGGAAAATTTTACAAAATAGGAAATATAATATGAACCTGAAATTTAGTTATTTTTGGATCACCATAATGTTATGAATCTAAAGCCCATTTTTTGTTACACAAAGGATAATTAAAAATTTATTAATCAATATATTATAATAATAAAACTAAAAACTATCACTTGTAATATAATATAAATTTTTGAGGAGGATAATATTTTATTTTTATTGAAATAATTCTAAACAGTGAAGTAAGCAATATAATTGTGTACTTTTATAAATATAGAAACTACTATCGTAATTTTATAAATAATTTAAGATTGCAAGCTTAACTCCTTTTGCAAAACAAAATAATATTAGCAGTGATTTTAAACAATGCACATCATATTATTTAAAAAGGTTTTGAATTCTTTTCGTTATATTCAAAAATGATTTTGAAATTAAAATGAATTTGACTTCATTTTACATGTGTTTTAAAATTAATTTTTCGTCATTTAATAATACGTCATGCTATGACTAAAAATAAATTAAATTTTAGTTAATTTATTTTGCTGTTGTGACTAATCTTCAATGTCCTGCAGTGCGGAGCGGACATCCGTTGAGTAATCTACTCTTGGATGGAGGGAAAGGGGGCAGCTTCTGATGTGATGGAGCCCGTAGGAGAAGTCTGGCTTAGCTCCTTGACGCTCTTACATTCATATGAGACCGGGAGCTACGGCTTAAAAAGTGGATTTTCGAACACTATAAACATCCATGGCACCGCCGGACTCGAATCAGAATTTTATGGCACCGAGTGCCCAGAGCACTAGACACTCGAACATTCAGGACCCTAAATTAATTTAAAATAAACAATCTAAAATGATTATTGTTATCGATTGATTTATTATTTTGCTTTTTTGTAAGTTAAACAAATTTTTATTTATTATTTTATTTAATATTTTATTTATTAATATATTAAATTTAAATTATTGTTCAATTTTAAATTAAAGACATATTCAATATTATCAAAATTAAAGCTATAAATTTTATAAAATGCATACCTTCCAAACAAAAACAGGAGGAAAAAAAAACAATAAAAACGTCACATTATGCGCATTTGCACTTAGGAGATAAAGATTTATGTTTCTGGTAGCAGTAGTTCCATTAACGGTAGCAAATAAAAGGGCAATCCATCAATTTTACAACAACCACGTGAAAATGAATTTAAAATTCTTAAAAGAAACAATATGTTATTTTAAGAACAGTTTTTAAAAAACTTGTATTTAACAGTATGTTGTTACGCAAATAATCATCAAAAATTTTCAGTGCATATTGAAAACTTCAAAATAATGTTAAAAAAGGGGGAGGTAATGAATGGAGAATCCAAAAAACTTTTAAATATGCCCTAATAATCTTATGCCTAAGAAAATTGGTAAAAATTTACTATCATCAGATTGGAAAATCTTTTAATTGTATTATTAATTTTAATAATGGATGTTTCAGACTCTTTGAATATTTATAGCATGTTGTTTTCTTTTTCTAGAGTAATAGAATTTTCTTTATAAAAAAATATCCATATAGTATATATCTGACTTAAATGCAACAGTATTCTCAATTGTAAGCTAAACAATAACCAATTTTACACAGATCTTGTGCGGTCGTAAGTAAATAAATTCATGAATGTAGGTAAAAAATTTAGTGAAATCATCCTTAAGAAGTTTTAAAGGATATTTGATATTTTATGCAATGTTGACTTAAATATTTTTAATGAAAAGGAACTGAGAAGAATACCGGCACTCACAAAATAAGTACAGATAAGTGTAAGCTTACATTTATATTTGAAATTGAATAGAATACAAATTATTATTATTCTATTATTATTATTAATCTTACAACTATAACTTCTGACTCGTTCTTTTGTAAAATAAAGCGACTTGGTGGCAAAGTGGCTAACGCTCTGGCCTTTGGTATCAAAGGTTCGAATCCTGGTGGTGGCATGCATGTTTGTTAGTGGTTCGGAATTCCTTTCAAACTATAGATCCCTTCCGTTTATCCCTCGTGTTCACAAGATGACCGTGCAGTGCCAAATCAAACAACACCAAACCTTGTAAAATAAAATGTTTTTTTCTTCATAACAGTCGGGTAATGCCGATGTCAAAGGAATTTCCTGGTCCCGAATTTGTCGAAGTTTCGCTGAAAAGTAAATTTCATTCCATATCTCAATATTTTTGACAACAAGCAAAAATAAAAATAGAATGTAATTTTTTCCACAGTATTTGCAAAATTGTTAAAAGTAATTTTTGCAACCATGCATTTTAATAAGTATTTAGTCCAATGAATTTTTTTGTTCTTTTAAAAACGACATATACGTTTTTGAAAATTATCCTAACTTCCTAATAATAAAAAAAAAATATTTAATAGAGCTTATCTTTTTTTTTTTCTACGAAATTGGAAACCTAATGTCTATTTGGAGTTTTACTTCCTATCCTTTTCATATATATCATCGAAGTCGTTCCCCATATAAGCTCACAAAAAGACATGGTCGTTACGACAAGTAGTTCTCGTTATTGTTATAGCTCAATTTATTGCGCATCGCTGTTTACTACATCTTCTCTAATGGTCCGACGGATATAACCTCTTTCGGATGCTTGTAGTTAACCATGCATCCTGTATAAATGCATCTGTCATATTGGAGCTCCGAAGGCTTTTATACCGCATTCAACAAGTATTACGGTTAAGTTTTCTCATTTTTTATCGCTTACTGAGACATTTCGGTAACGCATCTTTGAAAAATAAAAAAAAAATGATATTCTTTTCAGATGTTGTTTATTTTAGATATATGTAGCACAACATGTCAGTTTAAGATTATAAATACTTGTAGTCATATTGTGTTACGGAAATTTTTTTAAACAAGAATTCATAAAACAGATTAGTTAACTTAACGTCAACATGCATTAACATGTCCTGTTTTCAAGTGGACCTGAATGGCCGAGTGTCTCCGCTCGGTGTCAGAGGTTTCAGGTTCGAGTCCCGGCGGTGCTCTAGATGTTTGTAGTGGTTCGAATCACTTTAAGCCGTAGTTCCCGGTCTCATATAACCGTAGAGCGTCACAGAGCCCAATCAGACTTCTTATCACCCACATCATTCCCAGACTGTGGGGGCAACTCAGCTTTAGGCACAGTGATGTGGTAGTAGTGTAGTAGTAGTAGTAATCCACTTTAAGCCGTAGGTCCCTGTCTCATATGAGTGTAGAGCGTCACAGTGCCAAGTCAGATTTCTACCTTCGGGTGCTCCATCAAAACAGAAGCTGCCCTCTCACTTTTCCTTCAGTCATGAGTGCATACGGGTTCGTGGGCTTCGTCTAGATCAGGGGTCTCCAAACTTTCCAGCCTTAGGGCCAAACTGTTTACTCCAGTAAGTACCAAGTGCCAAAACCGTTTTTAATTTTTCTGCAAATTATCTATAATTTCTAGACCAGTCGCCGAGTACGCGCGCTCTGAGCGAGCATATACATGTTAACTACAAACTATTGTCAGTGAAAAATCACAATTACAATTACACAAATATAATGTTAGTGGGATTCATTTCAATTATTTATTAGTTGTTATGCTTAAGTTAAATTTTCTGCGTATTATGCTTGTCATTAAGCTTTACTCTAGCAAGTAAATAAAATCGAGTTATTATCATTATGTGTTTTTTTAACCAACTTATTACAGCAACCATAGCTATTCACTGTCGGGGGCCGGATTGATGACACTGGGGAGCCGTAGTTTGACACCACTGGTCTAGATGACTGCCAAAGGATAAGTAGTAATAATAATAATAATTATTATATTTTCAAGTAACCCATCTCGTTCTCATAAAGCACATCTTCAGGATGCCAAAATGTTTTGATTTTAGAAAAAAAAAAGCATTCCACGGTTACAGTTATTCAAGGGCACTAAAGAGAATTCGACTGTACTTTGGCTATGGCAGCATATAGATATAAGCAATGTTGGTTACATATGCGTAAATCAGACAGAAAACTGTAAAATAGCTGGTTGAAAATTTAAAAAAATGGCTGCGAAGGTGTTAATTAGAATAAATTAAAACTACAGCAGCTGAGTTCTATAAAATATGCAAAGAATATTTTGAGAATAGTGGAATCGGTTCATTGAAGAATTAGGCATATTTAATTGGGCGATTTTAACTAAAATGAAGTGTGAAGAAATTCAAAGAGTACGCCTGATTGAAAATTTATTTATATGCTGTAACCGAGATACCGAAGTATTTCATCAGTATTCAATTATATCTAACTAAAAAAGTCAAATGGCCGAGTAACTAGCATTCTGCCGCTTGGTGCCACAGGTTCGAATCTCGGCGGTGCCATGAATGTTTGTAGTGGTTCGAAATTCACTTTAAATTGTAGATCCCGATATAATATGACTGTAGAGCTTTGGGCGTAGGACTGAAAACTCTACACCAAAAAAGAAATCATCTCCTGTCACGAAATCTGCCAGTAGGCAAACGGCCTTGCATACCATTGATGATGATATAAGTAAAAGGTACTCAATGCTTGGATCGGAATTTACTCGTTTGAAATTATCAAATATTTTCGCACCAATAATTTGAATCATATAAATGTTCGTGTATTTCAATTTCTCTGTGTCAGGCATTAATATTCGAGAAGAATTTTTTTTAAAAAGTTGTGAACGTGCAAAATGCAATTTGTGATGGTAGTAGTTGTTACAGTAATTACTAAAGTAAATTTTGCGAATAATTTCGTTGCTATTGAATCAACACTAAAAATAAGACCTTATAAGTGTATACATTTTATTTTTATATAATTATTCATGTTCTTACCATTAATAAATAAAAATGATTCAGAAGAATATGAATTTTCATAAATATGCATATTATTACCTAAAATTATTTTCAGCAATTAATTTGCATGTGCAATCATTTCTCTTTTGCTTTGTGAATATATAATCAAATACAGTGTTTATGGCGAAATTATTTTATTCATAATTTATAAATATTGATGAACTTATGATAAATTATGAATATTTATAAACATTCAGAGTAATTACTGATTACTATGTCGAAAGAAACTTTAAATAAAGTCTATGATTATATTAAATCTAGCATCGATAAGATCTTTGGTCCCGTGTGTAATTTCATTAAAATTAATTTTTCATTTTAGATTATTAGTCATAACTTGCATTTTGAAATTTTAATAGTTCTTTAGATTGATTTTTAAATGATAAAGATTGAAATAAATTTTTCATTGGAAATAATTTATGCAAATGTTAGTAAAAATATTTTTATGTTTAAAAATAATTATAATAATTTGCTAATTTGGCGTATTTTTGCATAAAATGCGATGAACTACAATAGTAATGTTGATCAATAAATGGTCTCTTCAACATTTTTATAATAAGGCACCATGACAGTCTTTTTTTCTTCTCCATTTTAAAACAATTAAGAATTTACATTCAAATACATTAGTTTGTATATCTGAAATAATATCAACTAAATGCTTATTTTAAATATATTTATTTTAAATATTTTTAAATGGGAATTGACGTGATTGGCACATAAATATATCTGCTGAGAAATAACCAATATATTTTATTTATAAATTATATCTTTGAAGATATATTATTATAATTACTTTTATTATTAACTAGCTGTATTTTCGTTTAACGATTTATAATTTTTTAATATCCTTTCATACTTAAAATTTATATATAATTTTCATCATTCATCATATATATATATACTTTCAGATTTAAAATTATCAATTTTTATATTTCTGAGATCAATTTGTAAGTAATTTGGTTCTTCAGGATAACAAATATCTGTGTTCTTGAAAGTTCATCCTTATTATGTTAAGTTGATTTAGTTTTATAGTTTGGGAAAAAGCATCAACTCCTTTCAATATGTACTCGTTGCCTGTGAAGGTAGCTACCTATAGTTTCAGGACCGGCTTCGTATACAACCCAAAAGTTTTATAAATTAAGTTTGAATTCTTTTTTTTTTAAAAACTGCTTCTAGAAGAACTGGTTAAAACATTTTCAATACAGAAAAAGTACGCTGCAATATAAATATCTCTCTATTTTTTTTTTACAAAAAGAAATCAAATTCTATCTATTTATGCATACGTTTTCCTTTTACAGAAAACATGAAATACGTATTTTTATTATTAAATAGAATGAATGCTTTGTACGTTTTTAGAACAAAGAGTAAATCCCGTAAACTTGAAAAGATTTACCTGCTCTAAATCGAAAATATTTGGAGATTTCCTGGGTTACAAGAAATATAAATCTTTTTTTTATTCTTGTAGTAAGATGCATATTTAAGTTAAGTAAACATGTTTGATATTTTTATGTTTAAAACATGAAAGGAAACGGAATAAAAAAAGGAACAATATTCTTAAGATGCGAGCTCAACTAACCAATCAATATGAAATTCAGATCTTTTGTAAAAACTTGTGTACAAGAGTCAATTTTTAGTGGATAAAGCATTAGTATTGTAACATTAAGTCTTCACTTAAGTAAAGAAAATGGCTTTTAGGTTAGTTAAAAATAAAAAGGGAAAATTTTTATTGTAAAGGAAAACATTTGTAAGAGGTATCAATGCATGCTAAGAACATTGCTAGGCGCGTGCTTTTGAAATTATGTATTTATTTGGAAACAAATTCAAATTCATGTTTTTGGGTGCTGGGCCTACACAATGTGGATACAATGTAGAATTAGCATGGTAACCCCAGTTTGTTATGACCCACTAACTAAAATGCAGAAAAATGTCAAACTAAAATGTAGAAATAGCATGCGAAATTAATAAATACAAGTTTTTAAATGACAAAAATTATTAAAATTCACAAATAGTACTTATGAGAAAATAATTTTGATTACTGCTTAATTAGCCATCATTCATCATTCTAGCCATCATTTTATTTTCGAATTACTTCAATCATCTGCACTATCATAAATATATAACTCATACACAAATACAAACACATTCTTTACACCCACCCACCCACCCACACACACACACACACATATATATATATAAGGTTTACATTTTTAATATAAGAAAAGTTTGAATTTATTTTTCACGATAAATGCCAATGAAGTATGGTAAATATCTATTTGGTATTCGAATCAATGCAGCTCGCTTCTAAGGAATGCCTAAATCTGTTGGCATTCATACAAAAATGAGGTGGAAAGGATGGTATGAACCACTAAAATTCCACTTTTGAGGCTGCACGCAACAAACTGAAGCTGCACAATGTGGATAATATAAAAGAATCACCATCATGATTCCTGGTTCGCGTTCGCGTTGAATCTACTAGATAGATACATCAAAAGATGGAAGTGATCCTTTTTCGAGTGATGGACGACTTCAAGTTAAAAAGTATTTAGTCAACGAAAAGTGCATTAAAAAAACTAAATTGGAAAATTGTTTTCTTTCCTCTACACATTCTATAATTTATTCTCTTTTTTAATGCCGAGATACCTACAAAAACTATATGTTGATATCTTTGCGACATCCAGTAACTACTGCAGAACCACTAAAACCTAATTTTAAACCATTAAACTATCATCCATTTTCTTTCAAATGTAAATGTAAGCGAACTCTCTTCATTCTTAAAGAATACCACTTTTAAACTGCAGGGGCGCTCTTTTAACGTGATGTTACATTAACTTTTCAGTGTTAAGAGTACCACTTTTAACATTAATGGCACGTTGGGAATGTTTCGGCCACTTACTCTAACCACAGGGGACTGCAGCCTCGCAATTAAAACGTCTTGATTCGGAAACGTGACTAGAATTAAAACGTCCGCTTTCCATAATTTTTATTTAATTTTTTTGCCAGACTTTTAAGAGAAGAAAAAAGATTCATTGTTTGCGAACAAACTTTCAGACACCTCAGATGAATATCGACAGAGGATGACAAAATGCGAACTGCGTTAATTTCGTGTTCTTCATTGATTTTTCAACTCGTGGTATTTTCCATAAAAAAAAGTGAATCTTCCAAAGAATTCATGAAGTATTTAATTGAGCTATATCCATGCAATCCAATGCATATCCAATTGAGCTATATTCTAATATTTAATTTCAAAATATATTTTATTGCTATAATTAAAAAAATGTTTTTTATTGTAAAATTTTATTTCAAATTTTAAATCATTCTCTAAATTATTAATATTGCCATTTTATTTAATCGCTATGGCGCTTGGTGGCACAGGTTTTGGGTTGGAGTCCCGGTGGTTCCATGGATGTTTATAATGGTTTGGAAACCACCTTAAAGAGTAATTCTCGGTCTAATATGACTTTAGAGTGTTGGGTGTATTACTGACAACCCTACACCGTAAAAAAAAAAAAAAAATGTATTTTCTCTCTCGAAATATACCAGTAAGCAGACGGCCTTGGCCCATGATGGGGCTGTTGCATTGCTGATGATGATAATTGCATATAATAATATATTTTACAACAGCATTTCTCAAATAATATCAATATGAAGTTACCTTTATTTTATCAATATAAAGTACCTTAGTTTTATCATTATAAAAGTATCAATATTAGTTTTATCAATATAAAATTATCAATATTATTTTTATCAATAGAAAGTTATCGTTACTTTTTCATAAGCAATTCATTTAATTACTTATTTCCAAATATCAAAATTTTTGCCTTTTTCATGTAGTTTCTGATGAATAGCTTTGCTTTTTTTATTTCAAATTTTAAACCATTCTCTAAAATATTAATATTGGCATTTTATTTAATCGCTATGGCTCTTGATGCCACAGGTTTCGGGTTCGAGTCCCGATGGCCTATAATGTCCTTCTATAATTTCACAGAAATAAAATTTTTAATACTTTTGCAAAATAAATTAAAATAACATGATACATTTATAATGAAATATTACTGTTATTTTTTTCTGTTAAATTAATTTTTTTATATTAATACCTGACTTAATAGTAAACAAATGATACAAAATATATCTTTTGTGTGTATTGGTAATTTTTAAAACTGTTATTATGCTGATTTTTAAAGTCGGGTATTTAAATGAAATGATATCAAAATTAAATAGTTAATATAGGAAAAGTAACTTACACTCATGTCCATAAATTAAGGATAGTTTCGAATCACACAGAAATTGAACTCTAAAATAAAAATTTCACCTGTAGAATTATCACACACATCTTGACGAAGAATATGCAAATTACAGGAAACCACCAGATGGCGCGGATAGTACGTCACAATGACGAGAGTGTAAGACAGGGGTATATAATGAATGGTGGCAAAGAAGTAAAATTGTTCAACAGCGCTTTAAAAGCCTTTCAGTGCAATAACCGCATAGTTGTGGCGCAAAGGAAGCATTTGGATGATTTTTTTACGTGGTAGAATTCTCGGACGACTGGAATGTGGACGTACACATCTGGAAGTATCCGAGGAACTTGGAATCGCCCAGAGTGTCATCTCCAGGCTTTGGCAACGATTCCAAGATGATGGTAATGTGAATAGATGTTACAGCACAGGTCGCCCCCGAGTTACAACGCCGAATGAGGACCGGTATTTAGCAGTTACTGCCCAAAAGAAACAGACGGAGCACAGCATCAGACATTGGTCTATATGCTCGTAGGCCTGTCAGATGTGTTCCACTTACCGCAACTCACTGTCGCCTGCGATTAACCTGGAGAAGAGAGCGTACATTGTGGACACCGCAACAGTGGTCTTGTGTGATGTTTTCCGACGAGTCCAGGTTTAGTTTGCAGTCTGATTCTCGCCGGACTTTCATATAGAGAGCGCCAAGTACCCGTTACCACCAAGAGAACACCATTGAACGACACCGTTAGGGTGGTGCAGGATGGCTCGTTTGGGGAGGAATTATTCTTGGTTCCAGAACTGATCTGCATGTTCAGAGTGTAACGATGGCAGGCCACATCTATCGGGATGTCATTCTGGAACAACAAGTACGTTGGTTTCGGGGCGCCATGGGTGCTGAATTTCTGTTTATGGATGACAACACCCGTCCTACCAACTTCTGTCTCTTTCTTTGCCTGAACTTCATTATCCTTAAATTATGGACATGAGTGTAGTAAACATCATATTTCTCCGCCTGGAGAGTCCACTTGTTTCAAATCTATTTTAATTATTTTAATATATAAAGAAATGAATGAATTTTAAAATTGCAGACGAAGTGAAGTGAAGTTATTCCGTGTTACGGAATTTATGTTCATGATCAACTCCAATGAAAATCGGGAATTGCAAACGTTTTTTTTTTTTTTTTTTTTTTCTTTTCCTTTCAAAATTGTGAATATTATTTGACATAACTAATTAAAGATTTAGTTGGAAAAGCATTGTATTTAAAAACTGTTGAAAGCGATATTATAAACATTTAGTTAGATGAATAACCATAGCAGTTTACACATTATTAATAATAAATATATAATGCCTTTTTTTTAACACGCAACTCAACTATTTCAGATGTAGATATAAGATGTGTAGATGTAGATGTAGATTTCTCAACTATATCAGATGTAGATATAAGTGTGTTTACTGTTTCTATAAATAAATAAGTAATATAAAAAAATCTTTTTAAAGTTAATTCCTACTTCTTTTTCACTATACTGCAGAAAGTCCTTTATAAATAATTTTCATTCATTTATTTTAAGTTTATCTGGCGCCATCTATTGGTAGACATATGCAACTTAAATCTAAAAAAAAATTAATTGATTAAATTTAATTACTGAATTGATATTTGAATAAAGCTATATTAACATCAAGTGTCATTCACTACAAGTTCAAAAAATGTATTTGAACTTGAGTGGATGCATAAAAAGTATTTTTTGAACGATAGAAAATTTGAACAAGATATATATAGGGAGAGTGTGAGATAATAAAAGGAATTGAAATACAAATTAAAGTCCAGGAAGGAAATGTCCAATAAAATGAAATATAATTTCAGAAGGAAATTTTTAAGTGAAAACATCTTATATTTATTTATTTTCCAGAATACATACAAAATAACGTTTTAACAAAAGCTTTTAGAAAACTTTAAAATTTGCACAAATATTGCAATGTAAGACTTTTTACAGAAACTTGTATAAACTAAGAAATTACTCAAGAGTTTCAATTGTTAAATATTAAGTTAAATAATGTTTATTTAATTGTAATAACGTTTTAAAATTTACAAAGAGTAAAAAAAAAAAAAAAAAAAATGTATAAAAATAAAATACAAAATACTTGTAAAATCAAAATATTTATACAAATTTATTTAATTTTTTCCTAGCTAACAATACACTAGCATGTTCTTTAAGATTCTTCAGCTAAAAGTTTAATCGGTTGTTATTCATAAAAACTGATGAAAGTTATTGGAAAAATTTATTTATGTAGTACAAAAATACGTACGTTAATGAAAAATTATAAATTAATTAAATTAACTAATGCCTTAAAATGTAAATTAATGTTTTTAATTACTTTAATTAATTGGAATTTTGTGTTAGTACTTCATATTTTTTAAGAACTTAAAACAAAATGAACTTGAAATTTTAAATTGTCAGAAATAACATGGAAAAAAATTTATAGTGTTCTATAGCTAGGAGGAACATTTTAAAACATTAAAAATTATTCTTCAGCTGAATTGATTTGTTTATTTTCGTAAGAAGTTAGATTGATTGTTTAATTAGTCATGTGCTAATTAAGTACAGATGTTGTTGAGACATATTTGTAATTATTTTCCCTTTTCCATGAATTAAATTTAAATGAGTATTGTTCGGAATGGGGTTTAATCTTCATCTTTGAAACTATTTTTTTGCTTCAATATGTCGCTGAAAAATAAACTATAAATTGCAGGCCGTATTTGTGCTGAATATGAGGAGAAATACTTTTATTCGATCGTTTAGAAAAAGAAAAGCCTGATTTTAATAAGTGACATAATAAAAAAGTAAAGAAATAACAAAAAATTACATTTGGCTGTGAAAACGTGTAAAAATACATACTCAACAGATCATTCCCCATATACCTGTTTTTCTATTTTAACTTACATTATATGTTTTAAAAGACTATACGACGCCCCAAAGATCTATCGTGAAAACATTTACACATTTCTATAAAAATAATATCAAAATTATAACATTTGATTCTGAATAAATCTTAGCAAAAAGAAAATATGATGTTTACCGGTTAACGTTGAAATATGTTTCTCGACCAAAGACTATAAGTAAGTTGATGCATTAAAATGGTTTGCAATAGAATGAAATCATCGATAACACACACACACACAAAAACAGAAAAAAATATAAAATATTGGTACAGAGTAAACGAAGAAAGATTTTTTTTTTTTTTTTTCTAAATGTTTTATGATTATTGTTGAATTCTCTCATAAGCAAAATTGCCTGTTTTCACGCCATCACTTCAATTAAAAATCTTCACTATGTTAAGTTTCATCAGGATATTTACAAGTAATACCGCTAAATCTACTGTTCTATATTTTGAAAAAAAATAAGGAAAAATGATAGATGGATAAAATAGATGTTATTCCATATAAATGCATTTTCCTAAGGGCTCAAAACTGTTTGTCATTCATAATAATCAAGGATAGGGTAGGACGAGTGAAATAAAAATCCACTTTGATATTTTAAGCAAAGTTCTTTTTATCTTGGTTACCAAGATGTAATATGATAGTTTAGTAAAGGGACTAGCAGAATGAACAAGTTAGAAAAAAATTATCTTTGGCTAATTTATATATATAATTTATATATATATATATATGTATATATATATATATATACATATATATATATATATATATATATATTTACATATATACATATATATATAAGCCGAAGATATATATATATAGGATTGGTTTGATTTCTAATCCAATAAGCTGATGGCAGCCTATGATGCTTATGTTTTAGTTGAGAGTCGGGGAGAGTCGCAAGTAAGCTTTGGAATTTAAACTTGGAAAAGGAGAAGAGAGTAGAGCAAGAGGACGCACTAAATGGTTAAACGGTTGATGACAAAGTTGGCAATGCTAATGGAAGTTTTATATTTACCTGTGATGTTAGTGATAGCTGACCATGTTAAATTTTATATTAACTTTTTGTATGTTACTGTAAATAGTGTGCATTAAATATAATACAAAAACGAACAGCAGTTCTCCTTTAAATACTCCAACACAGTACCCCCACCCATAAAAACCATAAAAATGTTGGACTCAACCAGGATGAGGTCGTTGACTCGTACTAGTTTGGAAGTAGTCATTTTTAAAACAAACTGAGAGGGAAAATCATCTGGGAAATCGACATAAGCTATAGATTGATTTATTTGACAGCTTTAAGTTTAAATTATTGATGAAGAAACGCAAATCAGACCTAGCTAAATAAAGGCATTTACAGAACTTCATGTTTCCAGTCAAAAACTGTAGTCGCCTTCTGTTCATGTATTATTGCGTTACATGTCTGTTTTGTGTATTATCTAAAGTTGGTGCTTTCTTTTTATACTGGACGTTTATATCACTTGCGTTTGCCAACCAAGAGGATTTCCAGCTGCTTCAAAATTTGAAATTACAGATAAAACATTTTTTTATTTGACAATTAAATTTTTTTATTTAACAATAACTTTTATTTTCAGATTTTACGGCAAAATTTAATATCAATTAACATCGCGAAGAGCCTATGGTCGACCAAAAAACATCAACCGACGAAACTCATGTCCAAAAAATTAAAGATTTGGTGTCTGCAAATCGTCGATTTACAATTAGAGACCTTGCTGATGATGTTGGAATTTCAAAAGGAGGCAATTTCATTTTGGACCTCAATCGCCTGCAATCTCGATTGGTACCGAAAACACTTAATGCACAGGCTCACACTGCATTGAATTTTCACCAGAAATGAAACCTATATCTTTCCACAATGACCGTATACACACCGTGCGATTTCTGGCTATTCTCTAAACTCATAAGATCACTCCGGGAACTTGAAGAGATTCAACGTGAATCGCCGCGCATTTTGAAGGCCAGCCCTGCCGATGACTTTTTATCATAGCAGGTTGTTTTTTGTCTTTATTATATGTTATTGTTAGGATTTCAATTAAATCATTAAGCCTGATTATAGTTATCGATATTTAGTAATTTAAATTGTACGTAACTTTTAAATTCATGTTTAATGCTATAATAAATCTGCTTTTAAATTGATAACTAAAAAAATTCGTATGTAACAATTAAATCCTTAAAGAACATATTTATTAAAACTACAATTATATTTTGTTTCACCAATCAATACATTTTATCGAAAAATATTCTCTTTTACGTTAAAGCTTTCACTGTTTCCTAAATGAAAAAAATAAAAGGAAATTTATAGAATATTTTTCTTCTTTTAAATTTTGAATTAGAACTCGCTTTGGCTTCAAACGAACTGAAAAACAGAGAGCAAATCCCATCGAAATCGTTTCTAAATTTTTTTCAAAAGCAGAAGGGGAATCAGAATGATCAAGAGTCCTGGAAAAATCATGTAAGATCAGACGAGTTGCAAATGAATTTATTACTTCCAGTAATTCGCTCGCTTCTGAACAGAGTAGTTAAAAATCCAAGAATAGAAAAGGGCAGGTTCTGTTGCCTGCTCTCATGGGAAAGATGTTGAATTTCACATTCCAGAAACTTCGTGTGTAGATAAAAGAAGGAAAAAAAAAGGTCCTTGTCATTCTACTACGAGTACAAAAGGGCAGAAAAATCAGGAGAGACATTATGAACAGGGTGGAGTCTCTTGATGCAACAGTTTCAGAAAAAAAAAAAAAAGAGTTCGTAGATTCCGTTCGCTGAAGCTCTCCAGTCGTAACCCAAAGAATGGTTTATTGACTTCGACTCGCGATTTGTAGCACGGCCATGCAAATGGGTGCGTTTGGAGAACTTTTTTTTTCTCCCCTTCAATGGAATAATGAACTTGCGTCATTTTGCAGTTGTCATAGTCAATTCTGAACTCTTGGAGGAAAGTAATGTAATGGTACTAAATGAGATGCAAATTCTAAAATCACTTTAAAAGTTTTGTCTTTTTGGAACTGAAAAGTTTTCTACAGCATTTATATGAAAAATGAATACCAAATATTTTGTAATTAATATAATAATTTACTGGGATATTTTTTTTGTTTCAGAATTAAAACCAGCGTAAATATATATGATGCATTTATAAAACTTTTAAATGGCAGAAAATATATTGAAAAATAACATTGAAAAATGTATTTAAATTACTTTGTCTTTTAATTCACAAATTAAGTACGTCATTTTCTCAAGTTTTTTATTTATTTATTTCTTAAAATATCACAAAACGTATATCATGTCCGTATAAAAAAAAATACTATAAAATAGCATTAAAATTAACATTTATAAATAAAACTTAAAATAACATTAAAATAACGTTAAAAGTAACATTAAAATAACGTTAAAAATAACATTAAATAACATTATTAACATAAAAGTACATTAAAAAATATCATTTATAAAAATTACATCAAAAAAATTTAAAAATTCGTTATAACAGAATTATTGATAATTCATTTCTATAGCGCATTTATCGAAAAATAAAGTTTCTTCATTGCTTTTCAGCGGCTTTTATTGATGCTGACTGTCCCATGACAATAAATAAATTTATTTAGTGACATAGCATAAATCCATCTGCCCATCCTTTTTTCCCGAATAATTTACATTCATTCTAAATTCAAGTCAAAATATTTTTAATTCGGAATATGTAAAATTTTGTGAAGTTTGCTTAACACTTATTAGTAGCATATATAAAATTATAATGTTCTAAAAATATTTAAATGCTGTATTCATGACAGAATATAACTAAAAGACAAAAATTCAGAGATGCAAGAGATGCATAAGCTAGACCATTCGATCATTTCATATTATACGTCTAATTTACTGAAAAATTATAGCTATTAGTTTATTTTTATTTATTTATTTTTTTATTTATATTTATTTATTATTATTATTATTATTTATTTTTTTTTTTTACATTTTGATGGATTACAAAGAATGAGTCCTATTTTAGAATAATAAAATAGTAATCTATTAGGAAAATATTCTACTCATGGTTTTTCACTTTATTAAAGACTAAAAGATCTGATCGGTTGTCATTAAGGTGAGAGTGCAAGATGCAGGATATCCATCTATACTTTTTTATATATCTTTGCGTTATATATTGCATGCAATTTGCATCAATTTAAAATTTCCACGAAACAAAACAGAATTATTATTCTTAAGTAATGCATTAAAATTTGCTAACCTATTTGGATCCACAAATATTTATTGTTGTTATAAAACTGTATTATGTAGAATAAGGAAATGAGGCCCATGACGTTCACAAACCTGTGATTCCTGTTCGGTGGTTACAAAGAGACGAAAACTGAAAACAGATTTTCAGTGAAGAGACGATCTTAAATTGAGCAATAAACTATTCTTTTCAATCATCAGATTTCATTAATTATTGACTATTCCACGAACTCTCAAACTCCACTAACTTCATTCTATCAAATAGGGATGAATAAAGAAAAGTCTTTATTGGTTGTAAAGTATTTTTTTGCCAGTGTATTTCCCATTCTTGTAAAAGTTAAGTCAATAGAACACTTTGCCCGTTTAAGCTGTTGGTTATTTTGCTCTGGAACAATTTAATTTTCCTTTTATATTCGAGAACTTAGTTTGTAATCTGGAATCTAAATTATTTTAATAAAACATTTTGTATACATTTGCTGAATATAACTAATTAGTAAGATATAAAAGCTATTATCACTCTAAAGGCAATTAGGAAAGTTTTTAATAAAAATATTTTTTTCTATGAAGAACATGCTGTTACGAAAATATAAATTCTCAAAACATCTGCCAGTCAAGAATTGATCCACAAGTACATCTGTAACCTATGCACATGATTGTTATCCCATGATACTTCGAATCAAACCAATTTCCTCCTATGAAACTATTTATTTATTGAAGAGAAGAGAAAACAATGCCATATTTGTTTACAGAATGTTTCTAGTGTTGTCAACTGATCCATGCCATTATAGTAGATCGTTTTAATCGAAAAAAATTTGCTTATTTAAATAATTTAATTTTACTTCTAAAATAAGTTAAGGTTCTTGCCGAATTACAGCTGCATCATTTTAATTTTAGAATCTGTGGAATATTTTAAAAGAATTAACATGCCTTTGCCGACTTCGTTCGCAGTTATGTCATATGTGACTGTGTGTTCATATTATATCGTGTGTCATGTGTGAAAAACTGTGATCTCTATCAAATTATTTAGATTCACATTTATAACCAATTTTCCATTTCAATATCTCCTTGCCAAATAATTCGGTTAAAAATATACAAAATTTCAAAACAAACTTAAAAGTATCGATTAGAAAAACCATAAGTAATAAAACCTGTTTATTTCAAACATCAGCACATCAGCATTAAATAATTCAATGAATCTTTCAGCATACCACGAAACTTGGATTTCACATACTTATTTTTTCAATGAGTTGTTTAATTTAATCGAAAAGTGAAGAAACAGTCTTCATTGCATGGCAACGCACTTTTCATTGTCTTTGACCTTCCCAAGTCAGTGAAATTGATTTAATCTAACTAAATTTGCTTATTTGAAGTTGCCATGCTTTTTTCTTTAACATGTTAAAAGACCATCTGGTTTCAAGTCACAATCTTTCTAATTTTGAGTCTGTAAAATATTGTGGATGGTAAGGAAACATCAATTTAACAACATCCATTTTATAATTATAATTTAATTAGAGCGTATAAAAAACTTTATACATTAAAAATACTTAGATATCATACTCGCCACAAAATTTGAAAAGAAAGATATTTCCTCTGCTCTGATAACGTGCTTACAATGAAAACGAAATCTCAAAAGAAACTTCCAATCAAGAATCGATACACAAATCCATCGGAAAACTATTCCTTTCAGACATCAGCGTTAAGTAATTGTTCGCTATTCCACGAATATTCGAACTCCACCAACTTCCTTCTAATGAGCTATTCAATCGAATCGAAAGGAAGGAAAAGTAAAAAAAAAAAAAAGGAACTCTTCATTGCTTGCCAAGCTCTTTCTATTGTCGATGACCTTTCCATGTCAGTGAAGTTAATTGAGTCAATCGAGCAACATTTGCCCGTTTAAGTTGCCGGTTCTTTTTCTCTTGAGAAGTTAATGTTCCTCCCGTATTCGAGCCTCACCCTTTCTAATCTTGAATCAGTAAAATATTGAGAGTGATTCCGGTCCGCACGCAATCCGTTATCTTAAATTAATTTTCTCCCTTCGAATGAAAACGCGGCAAAATGTGATTGCATGTTACACTTAGGAGGCACTAAAATTAGTTATTCAATTTAGGGAAGCCTTTTAACTAACTTTGGATTTAATTTTCGTAATACTTCAGTTTGGTTTTCTGAGGCGTGGAACCGAAAACAGTTTTCGATTGCTTCGTTATTTAATTAATTGTCTATTTGTAATGTGTATCATGTATATTAAAACCATAGATTTAAGTTAATATTCTATATTAAAATAATTATAATTAAGTAAATATATATTTAAGAATTAGTAATTATAATATTTTAAATTTTCATTATAGCATTTTATCATACTATTTGTGTAATTATAAATTGTATCTCTTTTTATTTAAGGATTAATTAATATTTTATTATGCCAATGTTGTGTGCATTTTGCTGACACTGCTGTGAGTCAATTTTGAAAAACTTTCTGAGAGTATTAATCCTCCACAATATACTCGCATTAGAAAAAAATTAAGCTTTTTAATCCTGAACTATTAGGAGCTTTTCTGAAGGCAGCTATGGTAAATTAATGTTTTGGAGAATTAAGATCATTCAGGCAGAATATTTGGAGTAAAAATGGGTTCAAAATAGAAGTTAAAAACTGAATTCAAAAGTAAATTAATTCAATTTTATTTTCATCAAACTTATTCTCTTTACACTTCTATAGAATTTAAGAAAAATGACTGTTTAACTTTATTTGGCGATGGTGTGAAACCCGTCTTACGAAAATAGTTTTTCCCCTAAGTGTTTATGACTTTTCGGTACAAATCCATCTAGATTCGTACCTTCGCTGAATTCCCACCGATAACTGAACACACTAACAGACAGTGAAAAAAATTACTCGTATAATGCGTTTCATGCCAAAAACTAAGCTTTCCAACCATCGCCTGATAACACTGAACAGTCATTTTTCTTTCGTTCACTAGAACGTTCTTCTGTTGAACTTCTACGTTCTGTAGAACGTCCTTTTCTGTTGAACGTTCTGTAGAACGCCCTTCGAACATTTCCTACGTTCTGTGGAACGTTCTTCTTCTGTTTTTCTTACGTTCTGTGAACGTCCTTCGTCTGTTGAACATTTTCTTCGTTCTGTTGAACGTTTTCTGTTGAACGTTTTCTACTTTATGAAAGAAATGCACACCATGAGCGGGAATCTCACTCAAAGTGTCTGGGTTTACTGTATTCTTTGAAAAATCATAATATTTCCAAATTGTAGATTTGTAGATTGTAATTTCATATTTTAGAAAATAAAAACATTTATTGGTGCAATCCAGTAAAATGAAGCAATAGTTATTTATAATGGTTCCACAAAAAATTGTTGTTGAACATCGCTATTAGCTAATAGTTGTACAAAAGTTCAATTGACAAATAAGCTAAACAGACAACAATATATTAATTACCAGAGTGCAGAGCGTTTATCTCTGAAACCTATAAAAATAATGTTTGTTTTTGTGTTTTATAATTAGTTCAATGGTATTCGTAAGATCATTTTAAATATTGTTATTGAGAAAGAGATTTACATAATACGAATGTGTATTTTTATGTCAAGCACAAGGAATACTACAGATGATTCGTGAGAAGCATTTTTATGAATCGAAAACATTTCTTTGAATTTAAAATATCATTTAATTATTGCTATTTTATGCAATTAATTTCTGGCAACCCGAAATTTGTTAAAGCGGTGAAGAAGCGGACGATGACAAATTGAGTTTGCATTTGTGACCATTGAATTACGCCCTAAGGGAGCGACTTAATGGATTTCCTAATAGGGCGCACTTGAGTGGATGAGAGAGCGTTAAACGATCCCTTATATAATAGTTAATAATCTGGTAAATGTAGGACAATAACATTGCGTTACCTTATTGAACTATATTTCTTGTAGCTAGAAAAATCTCCTGTAAATGCGAACAGGTTCGTATCCCTACATGATATTTTTGTTTGTTGTAAATGGGTAGGCTGTATGTTCCACTTGTATATACCCCCACTTATAAAACCAACTGACAGATAATGAAGACATGTATTGCTTTCTGGAAGTATTTTAAGGTAAGTTACCCATTATATCTATATCAGAGGTGAGAAGGCGGCCTGTGGCCTAGGATACTACAGGATTCAGGTTCGATTGCTGACGATGGCATGGGGTGGCATGAATGTTTGTTAGTGATTCGTAATCCACTTTAAACAGTAGGTCTTAAGTGTGCCTAAAGTGTGCACCTGGCCTAAACCTAGTCTAAAGTGTGCATAAAATGACCATAGAGAGAAAACCCACATGGTAGAAAATCCGGAACAATCTCATAAATATAGCGGACAACAGCTGTGAGATGCTTGTTAACATTGTGACTACTGTCTTCGATATTCTAGTTCCTGAAAGCATTAACAGTCTACAGAAGAAGCCAGTTGAGCTTTAGTATTATTTCAATATTCCCAATTCTAGACAACGAAAAGAACATCTACGAACAATAAAGAGAGGACATTGAATTCCAGGTGGATTTTTAATTGTCTCTGCTCAGACTTTAAGGTTTGGTTTGTATGGTCATTATTTGCACACTTTAGGTTAATTAGTCCAGAACCTACTGTATGCCACCACCAAGAAACAAACCTGTAGACCAGAGAGCTGTTTGGAGAAGACCAGAGAGCTGTTTGGAGAAGACCAGAGAGCTAGTCAATTGGCCATTGGGCCGCTCCAGATTTTAAAGAACATTGCATATATAAAGTGCCACTTCCACAAAGTTTAATTAGATATTAAGGATCATTATTAAAGTTTATTATAATTCCACAATCCTCATTTGTGTGGTGTATAGGAGAAAAATCGAAAACTCAAAAACTCGCACCAATTAGCTTGATTTGTACGGTACACTTGTACAAATTTTCAAGTTCGTCTCATTTCTGGAACCAATAATTTTAACAGAACACCAACAGAACACAAATAAAGATTCACAATTAAAGACAATGAAAAGTTCATTGACGGGTAAGGAAAGGTTTGTGTACCAGGAAAGTTTTGATGAGTGAATGTGTATCGTATAATAAAAAAAAAATCAAAATATCTCTTAGCATGTTATCGGATGCCCGATACAAAAGATTACTCATAACCGACGCTTTGTATTTGTTTGTTCTATGGCAGAGAACCAGAAAGCTCTCGAAAGGTACGACCGTCAAATTATCATCAAGCTTCCTAGTTCCTTAAAGCAGTGAATGAAGCAGGCACAGAGTAACTATCCAATTGTATCTCTTATACGCTGGTATACTGGGATCTTTTTTTTTTTTTTCAACATCTATTTTAAATAGCTGTTAAGATCATGCCATTTGTCAAATATTAAGATTATCAATAACCAATTGTAATAATCAACAGCAGAAGGAAGTTGATGCAATTGTTAAATATAATGAAACAATATATATTATTGTTATTATTACATATTATTTATTCTTTTGTAACAAATTAATTGGTTTATTTAATCATGCATCTTACAATTTATCAGAAAAATAAATTTTTGTCTTAAAAAACAGAAAGTTCTACAAAGTCATGATTTCTTAGTTAACTAACAAATTGCATTTTCACATTTGACATTTTTCAATATTACACATTTTGTAGTACATTTAGTAGTCACAAAAATATATGATTAAATTCTTACTTATATATATTTAACATTTATTCCCCACAATATTTATGGATTTCTATATCGTACCCATATACTTCTTTCAGGAATAAATAATTTTAACAATTTAAGAACATCTTTTATTATTATTATTAAATACATATTAACGTGTGATAAATAACAAATAAAATTAATAAATAGTTTATACCCAATAATTTTTTTAATAACAAGATAAATAATGTTTTAAATTCTAAATACTTTTCTGGATGTATTTTATTAGTTACAAATATTATAAATTACAAAATATATGTAATAAGTTTTATTAACATTTTACTTTATTTAGAGTTTATATTTTGAAATATTGTGAGGACAGATAGCAAACATCTCGAAATTTGTTTTAAATCAATAATTTTATTAATTTTTATTTGCAATTTCTTACCATGGATGCAATATTTAAGAATTTAAATATTTTCTCTCAAATTCTTCGATACGGAATCAATTTGTTTATTTTTTTTCTTAAGTATCCTTATAATGTATAAAGAAAGTACAAGAAAAATACATTTATTTACGATCTGTACACAAAATTCATGGCGATACTTTCACGTTTTGTAAGTAAAAAAAAAAAAAAAAAAAAAATTCCCTTCATATTTAATTATCGTGTATAGCTCCAGATTTTGCTTGCATTATGCATAAGAAATTGCGTGAATTAACATCTACTAGAGCCGTTATACATTTTTTAGCAAATTCATACCGATACCTTATGGTTGAGAGGTATAAAAATACATACCGATGCACCGATATTTTACATTCCACACTTCTTATGAAAAATTCCGCCAGCAGCCATAAATCAGCAACAGAATGCAAACCGAGGCCATTAGATTCTGATTTACGACTTCTTAAAAGTAAGCTAACTGATTGGCTAGCGAGTGATTTAACAACTCAGGTCATAGTAAAAAGAATGTGATCTCGTTGATTTATTTTATGTGTTTTTTATAACCAACTTATTATTAATTGATAAATAAAAGATAGAGTAAATAATTTTAAAGAAAAAAAAGTATGTTTCTTTTTTTTCCAAAGAAGAAAAAAAAATCGTGTATAAATTAAAAAAAAAATATAAATATTAAATTATGTTATTTTTATATAAATATTACATATTGGCATATAAATATAATATTTAATATTTATAAATATGGACCTGAATGGTCGATTGGCTAGCGCTCTGGCGCTCGGTAGGACAGGCTTTGAGTTCGAGTCCCGGCGGTGCCGTGGATGTTTGCAGTGGTTAGGGATCCACTTGAAACTGTACTTAGGTCCTGTCTAACATGATCGTAGAGCGGTGCGGAGGTATTGATACTCCGCGACAGTAGCTTATCTTCAAGCTACACGCCAAGCATGGATAGTGCTAAGTGAGTAACCTTACCGGCTGTTACCTTAAGAAATCAAAGGCAATTGTCTAAGTGTTTGCCAGCAGCATGAGAAGAAAAATATTTATAAATTTCAAATTTATAAATATTAGAGATATCGATATACATGATATATATATATATATATGCATATATATGTTATTTATCGATTAATAATAAGTAGGTTATAAAAAAGTAGATAAAATAACTCAAAGAAATCACATCCTTCTTACTAATTTTAATATTTAAATATAAATATTAAATTATTAATTTATTATAAATATTAATTTTTTAATTTTTTTTGAATATGTAACACAGTTTTTTGATTATTTACGCATTTTATCGTTCACTATTATTACAATCTTATTAATATATTAAAAAGTATTTTTTTTTTTTTTACTTTTTAGTTCTTTTATAACTGCTAACACATAAAAACAATAGCTGGTAGAATTTTCAAACATTTCAAAAACTGCTTCATGTTTTTTTTCCTTCTTTTTTATAGTAAGAATATTGAACTGAATCTCCTATCATGCAATGAATTTTTATTTTTCTGCTTATCAAATATTTAAATTTAATTTACAAGAAAGATTCGATGTCGTAAGTATTTTTTAAACTAGTGAATTATATTTAAGTGTAAAAGGATTATAAATATTTTTTTTTTTTCAGTATGCTTTTATTTAACATGCATATTCCATTATTTTAACATTGTATTTGGGTATTTAGGAGTTTTAAAGTGATTGTTTAGTAAGGCAATGCGTAGAAAATGTTGATAAAAAGAAAATAAATAAATTTAATTTTTTTTTTTGTGGACAAGGGGTACGGAGATATTACCTCCACACCTTCTATTATATACATTTTGTTAAGACTATTCTGTTTATATTACACAGTATTATAATAAATAAATCATATAGAAACTTTTTTATCATGTAGTAATGGGGTAATGAGGTGAAAAAAATTATCTATTTATATACAATCACACACACATATATATATTTATGTATATAGATCATTAGACCTGTTTCGATTTGGATCCAGACGTCTAGCCGAAAGAAATAACAGGATTCTAATGATAAGTATTTCTATGTTAGTTATAATGGAATTTTGCTGATTTAATGAACATACTGTTATATACAGTTTGTTATGAGTTTCAGCGTGATTTAGACATTTAATGGTTCTGAACCTATTTTTATACACTTGTGATTTATTTTCAATTTTCTTTTCTGCTCATGCAGTGTTTACACTTACCTAGTAACGTATCTAGATCCACAATAATGTACAGACACTCATGTCCATAAATTAAGGATAATTGAGAATCACACATAAATTGAACTCTAAAATAAAAATTTCACCTGTAGAATTATCACATACATCTTGAAGAAGAATATACAAATTACAGGAAGCCACCAGATGGCGCGGATAGTGCGTCACAATAACGAGAGTGTAAAGAGAGGGGTATATAAGGAATGGTGGCAAAGAAGTAAAATTGTTCACAAGCGCTTTAAAAGCCTTTCAGTGCAATAACCGCATAATTATGGCACAAAGGGAACATTTGGATGATTTTTTACGTGGTAGAATAATCGGACGACTGGAATGTGGACGTACCCAGCTGGAAGTATCCGAGGAACTCGGAATCACCAGAGTGTCATCTCCAACCTTTGGCAACGATTCCAAGATGATGGTAATGTGAGTAGATGTTACAGCACAGGTCTCCCCGAGTTACAACGCCGAATGAGGACCGGTATTTAGCACTTACTACCAAAAGAAAAAGACGGAGCACAGCATAAGACCTGTATCGTCAGCTCTCTTCAGCTACCAGCACGACAGTTTCAAGGCAGACCGATTATACAGACGCTTAGGGCACATTGGTCTATATGCTCGTAGGCCGGTCAGATGTGTTCCACTTACCGCAACTCACTGTCGCCAGCGATTAACCTGGAGTAGAGAGCATGCATTGTGGACACCGCAACAGTGGTCTGGTGTATGTTTTCCGACGAGTCCAGGTTTAGTTTGCAGTCTGATTCTCGCCGGACTTTCATATGGAGAGCTCCAGGTACCCGTTACCACCAAGAGAACCCCATTGAACGACACCGTTACGGTGGTGCAGGATGGCTCGTTTGGGGAGGAATTATTCTTGGTTCCAGAACTGACCTGCATGTTCAGAGTGTAACGATGACAGGCCACATCTATCGGGATATCATTCTGGAACAACATGTAGGTTTGTTTCGGGGCGCCATGGGTGCTGAATTTCTGTTTATGGATGACAACGCCCGCCCTCACCGTGCAATCATTGTAGACGACGCGTTCAATTGGAGGATATCACCCGTATTTATTGGACAGCATACTCACCGGACTTGAATCCAATAGAGCATGTGTGGGATATGCAAGACCGACGAATTGCAGCCCGTCAACCCCCTCCCACCTGTCAACCGAAACTTCGGAGGGCATTGCTTGATGAGTGGTGTAATATTCGCCAAGATCAGATTGATAATTTGATACTCAGCATGCCTATTCGTTGTAAGGCCTGTATTGCATCGTCCGGGAGACATAATCCATATTAACCATCATACTAACCATGTTATACTGTTTTTTGTAAATATGTTCTTTTTTGAAATTTGCTCCAGGGAGTAAAAATCGCAATTTTTATTAATTATGTCAAACATATAGCATCTTTTTTGCTCTTTACCTTTTGTTTAATAAATAGACTTTACAAATAAGTCAGATTTGTTTTCCTTCTGTCTCTTTCTTTGCCTGAACTTCATTATCCTTAATTTATGGACATGAGTGTATATATATATATATATATATATATATATATATATATATATATATATATATATATATATATATATATATATATATATATATATATATATACTTGTGTTCGTATTGATATATTGTATTTTACTTAGTATATTTATAAAATAGACATTATTTTGTTTTTGCAAACATTATGGATAAAATCCAATTTTAGAAATAATTCAATATTAATGCACGCGAATTAAAAGAATTTTAATGCACGGGAATTAATTAATTTTCCAAATAAAAATAAAAATATGATTATAATATGATACAAATTTGTTTCATAATCCACAATCCTTATAATGTTGTTAATTTCCATTGTAAATTCAAGGATTATATTGTTAAATTAATGTATTTTATTTTTAGCGATTTTTAATTTATATTTTATAAGAGCTAAAGAAAATATATCAAGTCATATTTTACAAAAATTAATATTGGAATTTTGGATGTGACATTTATTTTAGCGATTAAATGATGATATTTGAAGGACTGGAGTTTTCAGCTGGGTAGATTATTGAACATAGATCAATTAGAAAAATAAGTGAGGACAAGTAATTGTGCTTAAAATTTGCTTTTAGTTAATAATTTCATAGCATCATTTAAAATATCATTATTTTGATAAACATTTTAAACTTCTTAAGTTTAACATCACAAACCTCTCCAACGTTTGCTAATTGGGTATACTTAAATTATCTGTATAAAAATAAATTATTCAGTAAATATAAAGTACAAAAAAATTAAGTTGCATAATAAACTTTTCATTAATCATGAATGGAAATGCATTAACTTTTGTAATGTTTGGAAAAGCTAGTGGAAATAATAATTTTGAACATAATAATTTGTATCGATTTCAATTTATATTCATCAAAATGATATCTTTCGATATCAATTTTTTCTTATTTTTCATTCGAAAAAAAGCATAACGTATATCATTTCTTGTTTGAAAAGAATTAATATTTTATTCCCTACGTGCAATTATTAACATCTTAGAAAGCTTATGTATTCATTATTTATATTTTACGACTATTTTAAGTTGAACAAAGTCAACGGGATATTTACAAAAGATCATTAAAATTTACAAAATCTCATCCAACATGAAGAAATAGGTTCTCTCCCATTCATCAAAAACAACTTATTCTAAAATGGAATTGCTTTATTCCAAAATAACTCAACAAAAGAATATTTTTCAACACCAACAATGCTCTTTAGTTCTTAAGAATTTTAATACCCTAAAACACAAATAAGACCACCTGGACAATTTGAACACATTCTTAAATTATTCCGCTTGAAAGAGTTAATAACATGTAAAATAATCAATATCATTTACATAATTCCAGCATATGCTGCAATATCAATTCATCTCCAAGTGGTATTTTCTACAAAATTCCACGCTATTTCCCTTCCAGGCTCTGTTTTATTTGTGTATTTACAGGCACCAGCGAGCTCAATTGTGAAAGTTGAGCCACATAAATGAGATATTAAAGGCTTAGGTGGAACTTCAAGAGGATTGAAAAGAATCTGACAAAAGGATTGAATTGAGCTTCTTGATTAACTAAGATTTATTAATATGTTTGCAACGCAACGATTTTATCTAATCAGGCTTCCATAAATTATAGTTTCCTACAGCAATGAAATGACGCAAAAATTTAAATAAGGTAACAGTGATTAATACAAAGCCTGTAGTTGGCTGTGGACTGAGCAATCAGAGGAAAGAGCGGTGCATGAAATAACATAAGCTCCTCTAGGTATGACAGTGTTTTGAATAAGATGTTTGAAAAACAGTGCTTCACTCATTAGAAAAGGATAACAAATTCATGTTAAGAACACATGGGAGTGACTACGCCGATGTTAGCGAGAGGCTGCTTTAAATGCCAATCTTTTAAAAGGCTTTAGTTAAAAATGAAAACTTCGAGGCTTTAATTTGTAGGGATCATTCTTTGCAACATAATTGCATGTTTAGGCCTTTTAATAACTCAACCTCATCTTTCTAAGTGGCATGCTAATTTGAGGAATTTGTATTTTTATGCTCGTCTTAATTGGGATATCGAGAGCATTGTAGTTCTAGCGTAAATTTATTCGTTCATTTTAACAGATTAAATTTGTGTTCGCTGACATGAAACTAAACTGATTTTCGCGGAGAATCGTTCAAATGATCCTGAAATTTGCTTGTTTTTCGCGCTTCGCATGACATCCTGCTAATTTAAAACTTTAAAGCTAATAAGTAATTTTTTAGGCTTACATGCCTTTCATAGGCTTGTAACAATGTTCCTATATTTATGTTGTATCAATGTTTTTTATAAATGCTTGTTTTAACAGTGTTTGTAAAATGTGTAAACCTTTCGCAGAAAGTTTGTAAATTTCAAATAAAATTGATTTTAATTAAAATTTGTTTAAATTTTGGGAAGAATTAAAAAGGAATTAGACAATGAATGAATAAGAATTTTTTATTCTCTGATCCATTTTGCTTATTCAGCACTCTTATTCTTTTTCTTAATGTATTGAAAAACACGACCATTAAAAAAATTTATCTTTACATACTTTATAGCTACTACTTCTTAAAGCATATTTAATAAATGTATATTTGATTTGAATGTAATTTGTTATTGTCTAGTTTAAAATATATAAGACATTTCAAATTAATTTAAAATATACAAGACATTTCAAATTATTTTAAAATATCAGAATAATAATCTAGGTTAAAATAGTCTAACGTTAAAATTAATACAAATTGCTAATTTCTAGAAAAATATAGAAACCCTTTAAAGATAGCGATATAAAATATTTATAATAATTTTATTTTATTTCATTCTTTATCCACTAAAAATATATTTGTATAGTATTTTGAAAGTGAACATTTTATCGTGAAAAATGCTTTTAGGAAAATGTTTATACAACATGTAGATGTATGCTCGAATAGATCTATCCCCTAGATATTTAATTAATTATATATTAAACAAATATTTGAAAAATATTGCATGATCGAAAGGAAACATATTTCGAGGCTACTAATTTATTCTATATACACGATCTTAATTTTGCAATTCTGGAAAATGTAATTAAGTATTATTAATTAATTATTTTTAATGATATTTAAGAATGCCATGGAAAATGCAATTCAATGAATTGAGAAATTTTAATCAAAGGATGAACAAATCCATAAATAATCAAGACAAATATTTAAAAAAAATAAATATGATAAAAAAACAAAAAGAAAGAAATAATAAATATAATAAGAATAATAAATTTGATATGCATAAAAATTAGCAATAATAATACATATACTTTTTGTTAGTTCGTTGTATTCTATTTAGATGCGTGATATTAAGTTAAAAATGTTTTCTTTATAACTTAAAAGTTTCAAAAATAATAACAGTTAATAGATGTAACTTCTTTAACTACACAAAATAAGTACAGTACTTCGTTCATGTTGATTCCAAAAATAATTCATTTCGCAATGCCTTGATACATTAAAATAAAAGTACTCATATAAATAAGCTCTATTTGCTTATAATGGAGAATTTTTAAAAGAGACAAACACTTAAAGATATTTCTTTCTTACTTATAAAACACAACATTTCAATTAGTGTAATTTAATTATTTTACGAATATATTTCTGCTACATATACCCTTTTTTTATAATGAAACAATATCTTAAGATTGTTCTCTCTTGACAATCACGCGGAAACGAAGTTTCGGTATGCTGTGCTATTTGATGAATAATGTAATAAGAAGCTTTATTGAGACACTGAAATATTCTCGTCATTTATTGAAAACACAACGAAACGAAGAATAAGCTTTTAAATAACACAAGGAGAGGAAGTGCACAATAATTCCATTCAAAACAAATGCTAGAAAATTCCATCGACAATAGACATAAAAAAAAGAACCCAAAACATCTACTACAAAGAGAAGCAAAAATTTAATTATGCATTGATACAAGAATGGAATGTCGTAACTGGATACAATGGCAACGCTGCATTATACTTCGAATTTAAATAATAATTTTGGAATTTAGATATCCTTTTGAGATCAGTGCTCCAGAAGATACTGTTTTTTTTTTTTTTTTACTATTTTATTTTTCGACATCTCATTTTTCGAACTCGCAATTTCTTTTTATTCAAGTATACGAGTAAGACGTCAATGTAGCAGTCTTGAAATTGAGTAAAAAATCAGTGACACCTAAATAATAATAATGGTCAAAACTGTTATCAATTTAAAATTTAAAATTATATAAGTGCTTGATAAATTTAATCGTAAAAAGTGCCTTAAGGAAATTACTTGCGCAAAATGTAGATGTATGTTTGGATAGACAAATCCTTGAGATACCTAATTTAAAAACATATAAAACAAAAAAATTTGAAAAATATTGAGTGATAAAAAGAAATATATTACGAGACTTACGAATTTGTTCAATATGCACGATATTAATTTTGCATTTCTTAAAAATGTAATTAATTATTTTTGATCCATTTAAGAATACCATAGCAAATACATTTCAATGAATTGAGAAATTTTAATCAAACAATAAGCAAATCCATAAATAATGACAAAAATTAAAAAAAAAAATAAATATGTTAGAAAAGAAGAAGAAATAAATATAAAATATAATAATAAGAATAAATATGATGTGAATAAAAAATTAGCAATAATAATACATATACTTTTGTTAGTTCATTGTATTCTATTGAGATGCATGATATTAAGTTAAAAATGCTTTCTTTACAATTTAAAAGTTTCTTACCAATTAAGAATAATTTACAGTTAATAGATGTGACTTCTCCAGCTACAATAAATAAGTACAATATTTCATTCATGTTGTTCCCAAACATAATTCATTTCACAATCCCTTGATACATTAAAATGAAGTACTCAAACAAATAAGCTCTATTTGCTTATAATGGAAAATTTTTAAATAAGACAAACGCTTAAAGTTATTTTCTTTCTTACTTATAAAACACAACATTTCAATGTGTAATTGAATTATTTTACGAATAGATTGCTGCTATAGATACCCTTTTTTATAATGGAACAATATCTTAAGATTTTTCTCTCTTGATAATTATGCCGTTTCGGTATGCTTTGCTATTTGATGAATATGTAACAAGAAGCTTTATTGACACACTGAAATATTTTCATCATTTATTGAAAACACGAAGAAGAATAAGACTCTTAAATAATACAAGGAAAGGAAGTTGCAGTGCACAATAATTCCATTCAAAACAAATGCTAGAAAATTCCATCGACAATAGACACAAACAAACAAAAAATCCAAACCATCTACTACAAAGCAGAAACAAAAATTTAATTATGCATTGATACAAGAATGGAATGTCGTAACCGGAAACCATGGCAACGCTGCATTATACTTCGAAGTTAAGTAATGATTTTGGAATTTAGATATCCTTTTGAGATCATGGCGCGTTTTTTCCTAATACCAGAAGATACTGTTTTTTTTTTTTTACCATGTATCACTTTCGACATGTCATTCTCTCGAACACGCAATTTCTTTTTATTCAAATATACGAGTAAGACGTCAATGTGGCAGTCTTGTAAATTGAGTAAAAAATCAGTGATGCATAAATAATGATGATCAAAAATGTTATCAATTTAAAATTTAAGATTATTTAAGTCCTTGATTAATTTAATTCATTTTGTCCATCATTTAGGCCCTTGAAGTCCTCCTTTCACATTCGCCTTTTTTAGAGAATGTATCAGTTAAGCTTAAGCAATTTTCCTAATATCAAAGTTTTTAAAAATATGTTTACAATTTTTAAGCACTTCGTAAGTTTTTTAACTCGTCTTTATAGTTTTTAGAACATAGAAGAGTTAAGTGTGTTTACAAAGATGGATTAAATGTGTTACATTCATTAATAGACTAATTAACTGTAAATTTCTAATATTACAACATTTAAAATATGTTTACTTTTCATTTTATTATTATTATTGTAATTTAAGCTTGAAAAGCATTGAGAAATATACATATATAATATGTTATAAAAAATAAGGAACTACTAAACAAAAAACTATATATTAATTGCGAATAACGTATGAAAAATGATTGGCTGATCCTATTGTTTTGTATGTTGTTAGTGATTTAGTTCTTCATTAAAAAGAAGGGCGAAATGCATTAAAAATTGTACATTATAGTTTTATATAACTTTTACATTTAGCTATTTCACACATCAATACATTTGGGAATGAATCGGAAATTATCAAGATTTCTCCTCTATCATTTTTCTCTATCAAGAAGACTCCTGTAAGATCAGAACGAGTTGCAAATGAATTTATTACTTTCAATAATTCTTGCGCGTCAGAACATAGTTAAAAATCCAAGAATAGAAAAGGGCAGGTTATGCTGCCTTCTCTCATGAGAGTGATGTTGAATTTAAATTTAAGAAACTTCGTGTGTAGGAAAAAAAAGAAGTTCTTCAAATTCTACTACTACAAAGGCAGAAAAAATGTCTGCACGAATTAGGACAGCCATTATGAACAGGGTGGAGTCTCTGTGCAACAGTTTCAGAAGAAAAAGAGTTCGTAGATTCCTTTCGCTGAAGCTCTCCAGTCGAAACCCAAAGAATGGTTTATTGACTTTGACACGCGATTTTCTACAGCATTTATATAAAAGATGGACACCAAATAATTTTTAATTAATATAATAGTTTTCGGGGATATTTATATTATTTCCAGATTTAATTTAAATTAACTTAAATATATAAGATGCGTATTATGTATCTTATATATGGCAAATATAATGAAAAGTAACTTAAAAAATGCAAATGAAAATACTTTTATTTTAGTTCACAAAATAAAAACGCCATTTTCTCAAATTTTATATTTATTTATTTATTAAAATATCCCAATTTATTTCGTATGTCATGTCATACAAAAAGAAGAAAATAATAATAAATAGCAATTAAATCTTAAAAGTATAAATTTATAGAAACTACATTTTTTTTTGTTTCACCAATCAATACATTTTTTTCGAAAAACATGCTATTTTACATTATAGTTTTGCATAGGTTTTACATTTAGCTATTTCACCAATGAATACATTTTTTTCGCAAAATGTTCTCTTTTACATTAGAACTTTAACGGTTCCCAAATGGAAAAAAAAAGGAAAATTAAAATGTATCCAGAATACTTTAATTCTTTTAAGTTTGCGAATTAAATCATGCCATGGCTTCAAACGAACTCAAAAACAGAGAGCAAATCCCATCCAAATCCTTTCTATACTATTTTTTTCCAAAAACAGTAGGGGAATCGGAAATGATCAAGAGTTCTGGAAAAATTCTGTACGATCAGACGAGTTGCAAATGAATTTTTACTTCCAGTAATTCGTTCGCTTCAGAACATAGTTAAAAATCCAAGAATAGAAAAGGGCAGGTTCTGTTGTCTGCTCTCAGGAGAGTGATGTTGAATTTACATTCCAGAAACTTTGTGTGTAGATAAAAGAAGGAAAAAAGGTCCTTCAAATCCTACTAGAGTACAAAAGGCAGATAAATTTCTGCACGAATCAGGAGAGACATTATGAACAGGGTGGAGTCTCTTGGTGCAACAGTTTCAGAAAGAAAAAGAAAGATTTCGTAGATTCCTTTAGCTGAAGCTCTCCAGTCGTAACCCAAAGAATGGTTTATTGGCTTCGACACGCGATTTTGTAGCGTGGCCATGCAAATGGGTGCGTTTGGAGAGCTTTTTTTCCCTTTCTTCAATGGAATAATGAAGTTGCTTCCTTTTTGCAGTTGTCATAGTCAATTCAGAACTCTGAGAGGAAAGTAATGCAATGGCACTATATGAGATGTGAATTCTGAAATCACTTTAAAGATTTGACTTCTTGGAACCCAAAAGTTTTCTCAGTATTTATGTTAAAGGTGAGTACCAAATAGTTCGTAATTAATAAAATAATTTACTTAGGATGTTTTTAATTTCTATATTTTTAGTTTAAACTAACGTAAATATATACGATGGATATTATATAACATTTAAATGGCAAATATATTGTAAAGTTACATTAAAAAATGTATTTAATTTATTTTGCCTTTAATTTTACAAAATAAATACGCCATTTTATCAAGTTTTGTATTTATTTATTTCTTAAAATATCCCATTTTCTCTTTTTTATCATGTCCTTATAAAAGAAAAAAATAAAAATATTAAATAACATTAAAATTAACATTATAAATAATACTAAAAATAACATTAAAATAAGGTTGAAAATAACATTATTAACGTAAAAAATCCTTTATAAAAATAACATCAAAAAAATTAAAAAATTATTATAACGCAGCTATAAATAAGTACTTAATTAATCAATACTATACCAATCAATAAATGTTTTTCGAAAAATATGTTCTTTTTGCATTACAGCTTTAACTGTTCTAAATGAAAAAAAAGGAAAATTTAAAATGCATCTAGAATATTTTACTTCTTTTTAAGTTTATGAATTAGAACTCGTCATGTCTTCAAACGAACTGAAAAACAGAGGGCAAATCCTTTTCAAATCCTTTCTATACTTTTTTCAAAAACAGTAGCGAAATCGGAATGATCAAAGGCATTGGAAAAATCATGTACGATCAGACGAGTTGCAAATGAATTTATTACTTTCAGTAATTCGTTTGCTTCAGAACGCAGTTAAAAATCCCAGAATAGAAAAGGGCAAGTTCTGTTGTCTGCTCTCAGGAGAATGATGTTGAATTTACATTCCAGAAACTTCGTGTATAGTAGATAAAAGAAGAGAAAAAAAGGTCCTTCAAATTCTACTACTACAAAAGGCAGAAAAATTTCTGCATGAATCAGGGAGAGACATAATGAACAGGGTGGAGTCTCTGGTGCAACAGTTTCAGAAGAAAAAAAGGATTTCGTAGATTCCTTTCGCTGAAGCTTTCCAGTCGTAACCCGAAGAGTGGTTTATTGACTTCGACACACAATTTTTGTAGCGCGGCCATGCAAATGGGTGCGTTTGGAGAGCTTTTTTTTTCCTTTCAATGGAATAATAAACTTGCTTCCTCTTGCAGTTGTCATAGTCAATTCTGAACCCTGAGAGGAAAGTAATGTAATGGTACTAAATGACATGCAAATTCCAAAATCACTATGAACTTTTGACTTCTTGGAACTGAAGAGTGTACTTAGCATTTATATAAAGTTGGATATAAATAATTTGTAATTAAGATTTTAATTTGCTGGAATATTTTTATAATTTCCAGATTTAGAATAAACTAACATAAATATATAAGATGCATATTATATACCTTTGAATGAGCAAATATATTGAAAAGTAGCATTAAAAAGAGTATTTAAATTACAGTTTATTTTATATAAGAATTTAAATACATTTTTTCAATTTTATTTTTTTATTTATTTCTTCAAATATTCAATTTCTCTTTTTTTCTTTCTAGTATTTCATGTCTATGTAAGAGAAGAAAAAAAGTAATATTAAATAATATTAAAATAACATTAAAAATCATTATTAACATATAGTATTAAAAAGACTAACATTTATAAAAATAACATTAAAGAGAATAAACAATTTGTTACAACACAATTATTGAGAATTCTTTGCCACAGCAATATTTCTGTGCCAAATAATTCGGTTAAAATTATGCAAAACCAAAACAAACTTCCAAGTATCGATTAGAAAACTGGCAGTTGTCTTTTTATTGCAAACATAAACATTAACTACATGAAATGATAACAATGAATCTTTGATTTATTCCATGAATCTTTGAATATCACAGACTCACTTTTTTTCGACAAGCTGTTCAATCACATAGAAAAGTGGAAAAAAAATGTCTTCATTGTTAAATCTGACCTCCTCAAACCATTGAAATTAATGAATTCAAACGAACCATATTAGCTTATTAGAGTTACCATGAATTTCTTGAACATGTTAAAGACCTTCTCGATTTAAATCGTAATCTTTCTAATTTTAGCCGTAAAATATTGAGAACACTACGGTTTACTTTGACTTGGTTTGTCACTCTACGGTCAATTTTTTGCGCATTTTAGGCTAATTAGACTGGGACCTATATTTAAACGTGGATTCCGAACCACTAACAGACATCCATGCCCCCACCAGGAGAGGACGATACGGAAACATCTATTTAAAAATATATTTTATAATTATAATCATAATTTAATTTTTTCTTTATAAGAAAACTATGCTTATTAAAAACATTTAAATATTACACTCGCCACAAAATTTCAAAAGACAGATATTTTCTCTGCTCTAGTAACGTGCTTACAAAGGAAACGAAATCTGAAAAGAAACTTCCAATCAAGAATCGATACACAAATCCATCGGTAAACTGTTCCTTTCAGACATCAGCGTTAAGTAATTGTTCGCTTTTCCACAAATATTCGAACTCCACCAACTTCCTTCTAACGAGCTATTCAATGGAATCGAAAAGAAGGAAAGTCATAGAAAAAAAAAAAGGAACTCTTCATTGCTTGCCAAGCGCTTCTATTGTCGAGGACCTTTCCATGTCAGTGAAGTTAATTGAGTCAATCGAACAACATTTGCCCGTTTAAGTTGGCGGTTCTTTCTCTCTGGAACCAGTTAATGTTCCTTTCGGATTCGAGCCGCACCCTTTCTAATCTTGAATCCGTAAAATATTGAGAGAGCGATTCCGGGTCTGCACGCAATCTGTTATCTGAAATTAATTTTCTCCCTTCTAATGAAAACGCGGCAAATGTGATTGCATGTTACACTCAGGAGGCATTAAAATTAGTTATTCAATTTAGGGAAGCCTTTTAACTAACTTTGGATTTAATTTTCGTAATACCTCAGTTTGGTTTTTTTCGAGGCGTGGAACCGAAAACAGTTTTGGATTGCTTCGTTATTTAATTAATTGTCTATTTGAAATGTTTATCAAGTATATGAATATCATAGATTTAACCTAATGTTCTATATTAAAATAATTATTATTTGTTAATTATGATAATTTAAATGTTCATTACAGCATTTTATCATACTATTTGTGTAATTACAAATTTTATCATTTTTATTTTCTGATTAAGGATTATTTCTATTAGTGCTAGTGTAGAGTGCACTTTGCTAATACTGCAGTGAGTCAATTTTGAAAACTTTCTAAAGGCATTAATCCTCCACATTACATTAGAAAGCGTTTTAAACGTTTCTAATCCCCGATCTATTGGAAGCTTTCCTGAAGGCAGCCCTATTAAATTAATATTGTGGAGAAATAAGACAATTCAGGAAGAGTATTTGTAGTAAAAATGGATACAAAATGGAAAATAAAAAATTCTAGACAAAAAGTAAATTATTTCAATTTGAATTTAATCCAACTTATTTTTTAAACTTCTACAGAACGTAAAAAATGACTGTTCAATTTTATTTGGTGATGGTTGAAAAGCTTAGTTTGTGGCGTCATAC
>BPLR01001126.1:0-51552 GCA_021605095.1 Caerostris extrusa
ACCCATAAAAATTAATATTTTTTTCTCATGAATATTCTAATTAACCTTATTTAACTAGCCCGCTTATTAACCTTATTTAACTTGCCCCGCTTATTAACCTTATTTAACTTGCTATGCTTATTAACCTTATTTAATTAGCTCGCTTAATAACCTTATTTAACTAGCCCGTTTATTAATCTTATTTAACTAGCCCGTTTATTAATCTTATTTAACTTTCCCGTTTATTAATCTTATTTAACTTGCCCGTTTATTAATCTTATTTAACTTGCCCGTTTATTAATCTTATTTAACTTGCCCGTTTATTAATCTTATTTAAATAGTCTGTTTATTAATCTTATTTAACTAGCCCGTTTATTAACCTTATTTAACTAGCTCGCTTAATAACCTTATTTAAATAGTCCGTTTATTAATCTTATTAAATATAAAATTCATTTTTAAAGGAAAATATTTCTTGCCTCATAAGCGTTCTTTATATGCTTGATCTAAAGATCCACTTTGCAGTCTTTGTGTTCTTCACACCACTGTAAATGGTGTCGCTGATGGGCTGCTGTTAAAGGTATGCAGCGTCCAGGACGACGGGCATCTTTATGCAGACGTCTGTCCACAGTAAACCTGATACCTGTTGTCCGGTTGCAGTACGCAGCTTCTGAGCGATGTTACCCGGTCTCTTTTTAGCCTGCAGAACGATGTACCGGTCATCACTTGCTGTTTTGTTCCTCGGCCGACCACTGCCAAACTTTCTTACAGCTGTATTTGTCATTTGGATAGAGTTCTTGAAACTGCACTTTTTCTTGTGCAACATACGTCAAACTACATTCCGAATATTTTATCACATGTAAAGGCATCCTGATGGTTTCTTGTAGCAGTTATGAACGTAACATTGCACTTTACTCGCAAGGAATGTCTGGAAATGCGTCTTTTGTCTTAAACAGAAAGTTGCTTTCGCACTGAGCACGCGCATTCCGTGCCATTCACGCGTGCCGTGACGTCCCCTCTGATGTCACAGTGCTGATATTTGCATATGCATCATCTTTCTACTGAGCTGTCTTTTCACTGTACTACTCGCAAAATGTCCTTTTCAATAATTTCATGGTTATATGTTGAAAATGCGGGGCTTGACTGGTTACTCAGATTTCGGAGTACTCAGTACCACAAATTTCGGGTTCGAGTCTGTGATGGATATTTGTAGTGGTTCGGAATCCACTTTAAATCGTAGGTTCCAGTCTAATAGTATCGTAGAGCATTGCGGTGGCATTGTTACTCCGCGTCCATAGCTTATCTTAGCTACACGCGCCCCCTGGGTAGTGCTAAGTGAGTAACGTCGGTACAGTCCTTTCTTATGAAGATCACGGTCTCAGTATTTGTCAGCTGCATTAAAAAAAAATGTTGAAAAATGCATTTGTTGCTTAAGTTTTACTTTCTAGTGTATATATATTAGCATTCAAAACTTTGTTTCTATTTTAGTGATCCCCCTTCTTAGTAAAATTGACAGGGGTTATAAATTCAGAGTTAATGATTTCCTGTGCTGGATATCTGGTCAACGGGTGTTTTTCGCCGGAGAGTATAAGGGTAGGAATTTTTTATTGGGAATAAAGACATTATTGTTGTTCCGGTTGGGGGCGTTTTGTGCTGCATTTTAATCATTATGGTGAAAATTTATTTAATGCTGGTGTTAGCCTTGTAAAGATAGAGTTATATCTGAAAGAGTATGTTTGCGACTGTAGGGAGCCTTATTATACTCTGCAATTGAGAGATATTTACGTGGCATGGAAAAATAGACCAGCTATGAAATTGGGGTAGACAATTCAGTCTTTGACATTCATTTCAGAGTTTTTCCAGAGGGAGGGGGTGAAGATAAAAGGCTATACCCCAAAACCAAGCAGGATCGAAAGACTGTTTCAAAAATAAAGGGCTGACAAATTATTGAGAATCCACGATTTAAAAGGGTGGGTCTAAGATAAAAAGGGGTAGTGGTGGAAAGAAAAACAAGAAACTTCCAGAGAAGAGGGGGAAAACGAGATCATTACCACGAGGAGGTTTGGTTTGGTTTGTCACTCTACGGTCATTTTGTGCACGCGAGGGCTAAGCAGACCGGGACCTACAGTTTAAAAAGTAGATTCCGAACCACTCACAAACATCTATGCCACCGCCAGGTTCGAAGCCTGTGGTACCAAAATCTAGAGCGCTGGCCACTTGCCTATCAGGCCGCCCACGATGAGGAGGATCTGAATTTACTGAAAGGAGTCAGAGAAGAGACGTGATCAGTTTTCGAGATGAAGGGAAAAAAAGCTGGAAGCTTTTATGGGAACATATAGAAACAGTGATTGCGGTGGTACCTGCCTATATGAACCAATCAGCAATTTCCAGAGAAGAGGTTCCCTTAGACAGAAACGATGGACTTGTCGGTATAAAGACATACCTGTCAATTATCAACCAACTGCCAATTTCCACAGAAGAGGTTTCCTCACGGAAACGTTGGACCTGATGGCATTAAGACACTTCTACTGTTTCCCCCTCTACCCATACGTCGACATAATAAGGGTGAAGTTTTCCCTACACTGACGTTAATCTCCCAGCAGGGCTGTCCCAGTGAGCTGGACCAAGCAGGACTGTCCATGCTGCTTAATTTGTAAGAAGTTCCCATTATTTTATTTGTTGGACCCTCAAATCTTTGTCCAAGTTTTCTATGATACATTGCATAAAATGTTTCGTCTAGGTTGGGAAAAGGTTTAGAATTGCAAATAAAAAGAACACTTCGACGTGACCAGTTAAACTTATGATTTCGCCATTATAAAATTGTACAGGTTTTTACTTATAATATCATTTTTGCTATATAATTTTTTATTGGTCTTCTGAAAAGTTGATCTCCCCTATGTTGTTGTACATCATTTTAATGTTAAAGCAATATGTTCATTTTTATTGTGGATTGATGACAATTGTTTGTACAAATATAGGATAACTGCAATTAATTCAGAATAACTCAAATTGCTAAATTATAAATAAATCAATATTTTTTTTATTTTAAATTGTTTTGAATAGTTCATTTGATGAGTTTGTTTTTCTTCTCCACTATTAAGCCTCTGAGGGCTCCTAAGCTATCCGAACAAGCTTTGACTAAAAAATATGATGCTTTGCATAGAGTGATGTATGAGTTATTGCCGATCACAACGAAGAAGATTCCTTTTAGTAATGTTTTGGTAGTTTCTAAAGATTACTGCGTCTTTTGGGGGTCATTTTAATACTAAGGGTTTTTGTTAAAGAAGGTGTTTAAGTTATTTTAGACATTAACACCACTTTATCACTCGTTGATAAATATGATGAAAAGCGATGCGATAGCTAGTATACAAAAAGACAGGGTTCTTTTGCCTCTGTTAATAGGCGTTATAATCACTGCGTTGAAAAATAATAGATTAGGTAGAAAAATAAAAGATTCTCTTGTTGGCAGTGGGACTGTTTTGCTGAAGAGTTTTCCTTTTTTGTCTTTAACAAAACAACATGTAAATTCAGAGCAATTTATTCTGAAGGAATCTTTCAAAAGTTGAATACTGTCTTTTTGAATACTGTCTGAGTGTCTTTTTGGAGAAACGCAACGATGACTAATGTACTATCAGCCATTATAAAAAGTAAACAGCACATTTATGTAAGAGCATAAGGGTATTAGTCATCAGAAAAAAATATTTATGTCATACATTATCCTTACTCTTTGCGTCATCTCTAGTTGACAGCGGTGATGGAGAGAGGTTGATATTAGCGTGAACTAGCGGGAGGACAAGTTCTTTTGCTTCTGTTAATGAACAGAAGCCTACAGTTATTGCATTGAAGACGAACAGACTTAGAAAAGACTTTTGTTTCTGTTAAGGAACGATACAGTCACTGCATTTAAGACAAATAAATTTGGTGAAGAGAATGATAAATTCTATTATCGACAGTCAGATTGTTTGGCGGAAAATTTTTTGTTTGTTTGCTGCATTACAACTTTTAAAGTCAAGACAAATTATATTACAAGATCTTTTGAAAGGTAACTGATGGCAGATTTACTATCGACAGTCAGATTATTTGGTTGGAGTTTTTAGTTTTTTCATGCAATACAACATGCAAATTCAGATCAATTTATCTTGAAAGATATTTCGAAATGTAAATATTTCCCAATATGCTAGTCTGAAAAACAGCAACAATGCACTAATGTACTATCAAGCATTATAGAAATATAGGCAGCATATTTATTTAAGGGCGCAAGCGCACATTCGTCAGAAATAAAATATTCATAACCTACATTATCCTTACTTATCCCTTGTGTCATTTTTAGTTGACAGCTATGATGAAGGAGTCGATATTATTATGTACTGGTGGGAAGAAAGAATCATTTTTGCTTCTCTTAAGCAGGGGTCTCCAAACTTTCCAGCCTTAGGGCCATACTGTTTACTCCAGTAAGTACCAAGGGCCAAAACCATTTTAATTTTTCTGCCATTATCTATAATTTTCATTTAGTTGTTATGCTTAAGTTACATTTTCTGCGAATTATGCTTGTCATTAAGCTTTACCTAGCAAGTCAATAAAACCGAGTTATTATCATTCTGTATTTTTTTATCCAACTTATTACAGCAACAATAAGCTATTCGCTGTCGCGGGACGGATTGATGACACTGGCGGGCCGTAGTTTGGAGACCGCTGCTGTTAAGGAACGATACAGTCACTGCGTTGAAGCCAAATAGATTCGACGGTGAGAGCGACAGATTCTCTTATCGACAGTCAGATTATTTGGATGGAGTATTTTCGTTTTTTCCTACAATACAACATGCAAATTCAAATCAATTTAACTTGAAAGATAAATATTTCTCAATGCGCCAGTCTGGAAAGCATTATAGAAATGCAGACAGCATTTATTGAAGAACGCAGATGCTCATTCATCAGAAATAAAATATTTATAACCTACATTATCCTTACTTATCTCTTGCCTCATTTTTAGTTGACAGCTGTGTTGAAGGAATCGATATTATCATGTACTACCTGGAAGAAAATGTCGTTTTGCTTCTGTTAAAGAACGATAAAGTCACAATATAGTTTGATCGAGAGATGATATAGTTTGATCGTTTGATAAATTCTATAATCGACAGTCACATTGTTTGTTGGATTTTTTTTTCGTGTGTTTGTTGTAAAAGTTCTTTTGAAAGGTAAATACTCTCCAATGTATTGTTCTGGAGAACAACGTTGAAAAATATATACCTTTCGAAATATCTTTCAAGATAAATTGATCTGAATTTTCATGTTGTATTGAACTAATGTATATGGCACTTTAATAATTACAGAAATGTAGACAACACATTCATCTGTCGTATCCTAAGAGCACGAATGTCCACTTCTTAGATAAAAATATTTATATCATGCATTATCCTTACTTTTCTCTAGTTGATAGCTGTTATGAAGGGGTCGATATTAGTGTTAGAGGACAGAATCGTTTTGATTCTGTTAACGAACAATACACTCACTGCGTTGAAGACAGATAGATTCGGTGGGAGAGTGGCAGATTTTATTATCCACAATCAGATTGTTTGGATGAAATTTTTTCCAACAGCAGAATCTGGAAAATTATGTTTTAAGATCATTTGAAAGGTAAATACTACTCAATATACTGGAGAACAACATTGGGAAATATTTACCTTTCGAAACGTCTTTCAAGACAAAGTGATCTGAATTTGTGTGTTGTATAGCACTAATGTATATTGCTCTTCAACCATACTAGAAATGTAGACAACACATTCATGTGTCGTATCTTAAGAGCACGAGTCCACTCGTTAGATAAAAATATTTATATCATAGATTATCCTTACTTTTTTTTTTTGTGTGTCATCTCTAGTTTACAGCTGTGACGATATTTGTAAGTATTAGGAGGATGACAGAATCGTTTTGATTCTGCTAACTACCGATACAGTCATTGTGCAGAAGACAAAGTAGATTCGGAGGAGAGAGTGGCAGATTCTATTATCGACAACCAGATTGTTTGGTTGAAATATTTTCGTTTGTTTGATGCAAATTCAGATCAATTTATCTTGAAAGATATTTCGAAAAGTAAATATTTCCTAATGTGCTGTTCTGGAGAATAACAACGCTGAACAAAGGGGCTATCAACCATTATAGAAATTCAGACAGCACATTTATGTAAGAGCAGAAGTGTATACTCATCAGAAAAAAATATTTATAACATAAATTATCCCCTCTTTTGTCATCTCTAATTTACAGCTGGGTTGAAAGGTTAATATTAGTGTATACTAGCGGGAGGACAGAATGGTTTTGCTTATGTTAAGGAATGATACCGTCACTGCATTGAAGACAAATCGATTCGATTGACAGTGAGAGATTCTCTTACGGACAGTCATTATTTGGCTGGTATTTTTTCATTTGTTTGCCGCAATTCAACACGCAAATTCAGATCAATTTATCTTGAAAGATATTTCGAAAAGTAAATATTTCCCAATGTGCCTTTCTGGAGAATAACAACGATGCACTATTGACCATTATAGAAATGTAGACAGCGATTTATGTAAGAGAGCAGATCCTAACTCATCAGAAATAAAATATTTATAACCTACATTATCCTTACTTATCCCTTGTGTCATTTTTAGTTGACAGCTGTGATGATGGAGTCGATATAATTATGTACTGGTGGGAGGAAAGAATCGTTTGGCTTCTGTTAAGGAACGATACTGTCACTGCGTTAAGACATATAGATTCGATTGAGATAGTGACAAATTCTGTTATCGACAGTTAGAATATTTGGCAGGAATTTTTCGTTTTTTATCCTGCAATACAACATGCAAAGTCAAGACAAAATATTTTACAAGCTCTTTTGATGACAGGTTCTATTATCAATATTCAGTTTATTTGGTTGGAGTGTTTTCGTTTTTTTCCTGCAATGCAACATGCAAATTCAAGTCAATTTACATTGAAATAAATTTCGAAAAGTAATATTTCCAATGGGCTAGTCTGGAAAACAGCAACGATGTACTAATGTTCTGTGAAGCATTATAGAAATGTAGACAGCATATTCCTGTGTCGTATCCTAAGCACACAAGTGTCCACTCATTAGGAAAAAAATATTTATGTCATACATCACCTCTTGTGTCATCTTTAGTTGACAGCTGTAATGAAGGGATCGATATTAGTGTGAACTAGCAGGGATCAGAGTCCTTTTTGCTTCTGTTTCCAAATGATACAATCTCTATGTTGAAGACAAATAGATTCAGTGGAGAGAGTGGCAAATTCTCTTATCCACAATCAGTTTATTTGATTGGAAGTTTTTTTTCCTGCAATACAACACTGAAATTCAGCGCAATTTATCTTGAAAGGTCTCTCGAAAGGTAAATACTCCTCAATATGCTGTTCTGCAGAACACTATTAAGAAATATTTACCTTTAGAAATATCTTTAAAGATAAATTGATCTGGATTTACTTGTTGTATTGCACTAATTTACATCGCATTTCAACCATTATAGAAATATAGACAGCCCATTCTTGTGTCGCATCATAAGAGCAAATTCAGATCAATTTATCTCGAAAGATTTTCCAATGTGCCGTTGTGGAGAACAGCAAGGTTTTGTTTGGTTTGTTACTCTACTGTCATTTTGTGCACATTTTAGGCTAATTATACCAGAACCTACAGTTTAACGTCGATTCCGAACCACTCACAAACATCCATGCCACATCCATTATTCGAACCTAAAGCCTGTGGTATTAAAGTCCAGAACCCCAATTGTAGCCTGTGGTACAAGACTGAAGCCTGTGGTACCAAAGACCAATAGGCCATCAGGCCGCGGAGAACAGTAATGGCGTACTATTGTACTATCAACCATTACAAAGTGCCAACGGCCATACCATGCTGCATATACCGGTTCTCGTTCGATCACCGAAGTCAAGCATCATCGGACGCGGTCAGTACTTGGGAGGGTGACCATCTGGGAACACCGGGTGCCGTTGGCATAAAAAGGGGCCTGAATGGCCGAGTGCCACAGGTTTCGGGTTCGAGTCCCGGCCATGGATATTTGTAGTGGTTCGAATCCCCCTTTTTAGCCGTAGGTCCCAGTTTCCAATGACTGTAAGAGCGTCACGGAGCCAAAGTCAGACTTCTACCTACGAGTGCTCCATCTGAAACAGAAGCTGCTTCCTTCCCCTTCAATCATGAGTGCATATGGGCTCGCGGGCTTGGCCTAGATGTCTGCCAAGTGGAAAAAGAAACAACAACACCATTATCGAAATGTAGACATCATATTCATATGTCTAACCTAAGAACATAAGGGCTTACACATTGAAAACAAATATGCATAAATCTCTATTTATCCTTACATTATCTCTTTTGTTGAATATCTTCTGTTTTGTAAATTAACATTGACGAAGTTTCTTTACACACGATTCCTTTTCAAATTAATAGAGAGTTTGTAATTTCTTTTCCCGCTCCTTGAAGAAACCTGATCCCTAGTCCGTGTTATCTCTCGTTGACAGCTGTGATAAAGAGCGCAGCTTTCTCCTCTGTCCATTTATCTCTGGAGATAAATGCCAGAGGCTAATGATTTCTTTTCCTTTCTGTTCGGCCGCCGAAGCATCATCACTCAATGATGCAACTTTGTATCATTTCGTCTGAGAAGAGGTGCTGTTCGCAGAAAAAGAACATTTCTGGTTTTCGTTCTTTGCTTTAATTCAGATTCCGTTCGTATCTGCTTTCAAAGAGATATAACAAGTCTTTTTTGTAATTTAATTTTTTATTGTCCCGAATTTTTTGATCTTAAATAGGAATCTATTCACTTTACACTCATATTTTGCACAAAAATTTAAATAAATTATCTTATCGTTCATTATCATCTTTCGTTTATTATGTTATCAATCTTAATCTTTATTAAGAGATCTTTATAAGAGAAATTATTCTGAAATGTGTTTCAATGGATATTTGGATTACTTCAATTCTGCTCATTCATATACTTAAATTCTATTCATTTATAAGCTTCAATTCTACTCATTTATATAGTTCAATTCTATTCATTTATATATAATAAATTAAACAATAATTGAAATACAAAATTATTAAATAATTAACAATAGTGTAATTAAAAATAATTATTGAAAAACATTGGCATAGCATGTAACAGTAAAACTTTATCGCTTTAATCTTAAATAGCGTCAGAATCTCTTTTAACGATATTATAGTACAGTAGGAACTTCTGTAGTCGAACTTCAAGGGAGACGCTAAATAATTCGAGTTATAGAGTTTTCGACTTATGGAGGATTTCGACTTACGCGGATTTTGTAAGGAAATATTCGACTTGTAGAGGTTTAGATTCCTTCTAACTTATTTTGAGTTAGAGAGGTAAAATAAATAAAAATTCAAGTTACAGAGCTAATAAACATGTGTATTTGCAACCTAAAAGTTATATTATGTACTACAATAGAAAATCAGAATAATTCCGAAACAACCTTAAAATTAAAATTATTATATATTAAAAAGTCAGTTATTATTATTTTTTGATTTAGACAATTCTATTGTTCTCTATCAATAGCATTATTTATTTCTTCCGAGTTGCTAGTTTGCTCTATGAAATTCTGTAAAACATTTAATGCTGTTCTTGCCTCTTTGATGGAAACCCATGGAGCGCATGTTATGTTATTGGAGTCTTCTATGCCATCTAAATCATTAGTTTCAGTTTTCTGAGCAACTGAATCGATAATTTCGTCATAAGATAATGTGCCAGCAGCTCCGTCATCGCACGTAACGAAGTTCTCACAACATATTCCTGTTTCAAATACCACTGTATCCCATTCTGCAGGAGGCTGGCTAAAAATAACTTCTACTTCAGTTTCTTCTGTTGATGACAATGGAAAACCACAGTGTATACAACAGTTTTTTATATGAGTCGCAGTTACATTTCGCCAAGCCATTGTCAGTCATTCTCATGGCTTGCAATACATCTCTAATGAAATTCTTTCCCTCTTCCATATTATCCAACATGTTCTTGACTAATTCTTTCCGGTATAATAACTTGAAGTTTTTAATGATGCCTTGATCCATAGGTTGTAATTTTGATGTGGTATTGGCAGGCAGATATTGGATTTTAACTGCTTTCATTTGTGGAATATCATTATGTACCGTACAATTATCAATGAATAATAGAATTTTTCTTTTTTTCTTTAGACATTCTCTTGTTAATATTTATGAGCCAGTTTTTGAAAATTCCAGAAGTCATCCATGCTTTTGTATTTGCTTCATATTTCAAAGGTAGCGATTTAGTTACATCTTGAAAAACAACGAGGTTTCTTAGCTTTTCCGATGACTAATAGTGAGAATTTTTTTTTTGTACCCAACGTGTTTGCCATTTGTCACGGGTTTCAATGTTGACACTTGCACTTTCTCCAAACAAGTTCATGTCTTCTTTTGAACTTTTCTAGCTCTCCGTTACTGGCCCTGAAATTAGCCAGTCCCAGTAATTTAGAGTAGATTTCAGCTTTTTCTTGTAACAGTTATCCACTGACACTGATGCTTTGGTTCCGACACTGCATAAACCATTTAAGTAAGCTCTCCTCCAAGCCGGGAAATTCTGCAATTCATTGTCTTTTGCAGGACATCTTAGACCGTTTTCAATTTTTTTTTCATGATGTCCGATTCGTTTTTTATTCTTGTTGACAGAGTACTCATTGGTAGGCCAAATTGTTCAGCAACATCTTTATTCTTTTGACAACTCTTCACAGCTTCAAGCACTTCAAACTTTTCAGCGAGAGTTTTCAGTTTACGTTTCACAACATTCATTTTTGAACAATATTATTCGGATACTGTTGTTAAAATAGATCTGCAACAGGTAGGCTGAGAAGTGCATAGGATGACACATAGAGGGTGCTACTATTATTAAATCCGTATGATCTTTAGTTAGCCCTAAGCTTCAAAAGACACGTGTATAAATTTGACAGCTATTGCACTATTAGTATGTGAGTTATAGCATTTTTAGTGTTCATCACGTGCAGTCCACTCGGCTGACTGTCGATTGGACTCTGGTGTGAAATGATGGAGCCATGTTTCATCCATTGTCACATATCGACGCAAAAATTCGGGTTTATTACGATTGAACAGCTCCAAACACTGCTTAGAATCATCAATGCGTTGTTGTTTTGGGTCGATTGTGAACTCGCGCGGCACCCACTTTGAACTGAGCTTTCGCATATCCAAATACTCATTCACGATATGTCCAACACGTTCCTTTGATATCTTTAGGGTCTCAGCTATCTCAATCAACTTCACTTTACGGTTATCAGAAATTATTTTGGGGACTTTTGATGACGTCATCGGTAACAGCCTCTTTGGGGCGTCCACTGCGTGCATCGTTCTCGGTGCTCATTTCGCCGCGTTTAAATTTAGCAAACCACTTCTCTACGGTTGATTTTTCTGGTTCAAAGTCCGAATAATGTTTATCAAGCCAAGTCTTGGCTTCAATAGTATTTTTTTTCGCCAAAAAGCAATGCTTTATTAACACACGAAATTCCTTTTATCCATTTTTTCAAATTAACAAAAGTTGCTTCACTAAAAATGCTATAACTCACATACTAATAGTGCAATAGCTGTTAAATTTATACACGTGTCTTTTGAAGATTAGGGCTAACTCAAAATCATATGGATTTAATGCTAGTAGTGCCATCTATGTGTCAGCCTACGAACTTTTCAGCCCAGTAATTATTGCAGTAAAACCTAACTAATTCTTATATTTTTAGCAATCGACATCAAAAGATTTGCTTCGCTAGAATTCAAATGAAATCAATAGCAATAATAAGAATTATAATAAGAATATTTCATAGAATTGGTTATTCTATTTACTGTATACTCATACATTGTTTTCTAAGAAACAATGACGTGCATTGTCGGCAAATCCTTAAAGTTGGTAATATTTTTCTTCGAGCTATAGAGGTAATTAGTTTCAAATGATCGAGTTGTAAGGTTGTAAAATCAAACATTGCTAATGTTCGAGATACAGAGGTCCAATTTTTTTTTCGAATTACGGAGGGAAAATATATACCAAAATGGCTTGTGGAGATTGACTAATTATTTCGACTTATAGAGGGTTGAAATTTCGAGTTTTGGAGGTTTTCGACTTATCGAGGTTCGACTTAAAGAGATTCTACTGTAATTGGCGTTTTACCATCGAACGAAAATAATTTTCTCTCAATTAATTATAGTATCAATTTATTAAAATGAAACAATAATTTATAGATTTATAGAGTGGTCTGAAAATTTGTGTCATTATTAATAATTTACTTTAAGAGAAGTATGATAAAATTTCAAATAATTAATGATAAAAGAATTGAAATGATAAAAATTCAAATTAATGATAAAAGAATTCAAATGATAAAAATTCAAATAATTAATGATAAGAATTCAACGATAAAAATTCAAATAATTAATGATAAGAATTCACATGATAAAAATTCAAATAATTAATGATAAGAATTCAAACAATAAATTATAAGAATTCAAATGGTAAAAATTCAAATGATAGAAATTCAATTAATTAATGTAAATAATTCAAATGATAGAAATTCAAATAAATAACGATAAAAATTCAAATAATTAACGATAAAAATTCAAATAATTATTAATAATTAAAATTTTATGAAATATTAAAATCTGCGGAGGATAAGTCCAGAAAAATGCAACCGCCAAGTTAGATTAAAGAATTTTCATTTTAATTATTTTAATTAATTAGCAGTCGTAATTGTAATAAAATTACTTGGGTATATAAAAATTAAATAATTTTATGTTTACGTCAGTTAAGGAATTACTATGATAATAATCACTTCAACAGTCAAGTTAAGGGAATTAAATAGCGGAACTAAACATTACTGGAACAGTATGAATTGGCGGATTTCTTTTGTCTACAATTATTTTATACGATTTTTTTATATAAATACTTACCAAATCTTGCTGTGTGTTTTAATTACAGCGAATTAGTGTTAGACTAATGAAAATAAAAAGCTGCTGTTTTAATTATTTAAATACACGAAAAATGGGAAAATCCCGGCGCAAATAATACTTTATTTTAATAAAAAGAAAGGTAAATCAAAGCGTTTTAAGGGTCTAGGTATAAACAACATAAATTAATACATAAGAAATTATAAATCTACATTCTGAATTACCATTTATTTAAATTTTAATTCTTGCATTGCATTTTTTTTTAATTTCACTGTCAAGATTTAAGGTATTTCTGATAAAAAAATTTTAAATTGTATATGAGGAAAAAAAATTTATATATTGAATAAAAATTCATAAATTAATGAATTTATTTAATCTCTTTTTTTTTTTGTATCTCAAAATATTTTATTGAATAATCCTAATATTTTCATGAATTTCAACTTATTATGCATATCATCATCAGTGGCGCAACAGCCCCATGGTGGGCCAAGTCCGTCTACCTACAAGCAGATTTCTGGACAGGAGATGTTTTGTTTTTACGGGGTAGGGTTGCCAGCCTTACGCCCAATGCTCTACAGTCATATTCGACCGGGACCTAAGGTTTAAAGTGGATTCGAACCACTACAAACATTCATGGCACCGCCGGGACTCTAATCCGAAACCTGTGGCATCGAGCGTCAGAGCGCTAGCACTTGGTCATCTGGCCCCTATTATGCATTACATGCTATTATGTAAGAATATTGTATCGAACCCTGGGAATTTTGACCTTGGTCATCCGCATTCATTAAGAGCAGATTCAGCGAGATCTAAGAGATTAAGTGATGTTCAGCGTTATTCAGCCTGTTATTGATATCTAATAAATATCAATAGTTATTTAGTATTAGTTATTTAGCATTAGTCATTTAGTATTTGTTATTTAGCATTAGTTATTTAGTATTATTTAGTATTAGTTATTTAGTATTATTATAGTATTATATAGTTATTATTATTATATCAAATATATATCTGATTAAATGAAATTACTTTGTACTATAAGATGAATTTATCGTTTGTGTACCCCTTTTTTTCAGTTCAGCCACCCCACACCCGGGGAGTTCCCACGGGGAGACCGGATCATCCGGTCGGGCTATGCAGAGCCCTTTTTCTGCGAGATGATGTCCCACGCTCTTCGCATGTGGAGCGAACTGGAAGTCGAAACTGGCAACAAACTCATGGAGTGAGTTGTATCTCTTATTATACTAACCAACTCTATCTAACAACTATACTCTAACTATACTAACCAACCACGGATCGCGTGGAATGGGAAGCATCCGGTTTAAAGACGGAAACAGACGAATTGATTACTTGCTAAGAGTACTAGTCAGATATACGCTGCGCAAAACTGTTTTGACAGAAAATAGTATAATAGTTAGTACGTGTACAATGTAATGTAGGTCTCGTATAGGCCGAGAGACCTAAAACGGCTTCAGAAGAGGGCCCCTATCAGGTTTATGGGAACACTTCAATTTTTATTTACAAGCACTATATATATACACAAACACAAATAATGACCTCCGGTTTATTATAGAAAGAAGTAAAAAATTAGAAATAAAGTTTGATCACAAGTGCACGATTAGATCACAAGTACAATTCACTCCGAGCTCGGAGATTTCCAGATTTCTCGAGTCTACGTCGAATCTTATTGCTTGGTCTGCGGCAGACTTTAATTATCATACAATTGATATGCGAAACTACAAGGGGCTCACTTTGGAAACAAGCGGAAACTCCAACCTGTTCAGTCCCTTTAGATACAAAAGAAAAACAATACTTCTGATCAACTTGTCGCAGAATTCTTTTCTTCTTCCAAAACCTCCCTTTAAGAAAATCTGTCAAGATAGGGGGAAGGTCAGCTTCCCTTACTTCTCATTGAAGTAGACATTTCTCAGCTCATGGTCGATCACCAATCACGATGCAACAACTCATGATGTAGTTCATATTCCATCTGTAATTGTTTCGACTTGTGAAGGTCACACAGACAATCGCTAATTTTTGTGAGTCTGATCATACATGATAATGAATATTTGCAGTCAGATTTGAGAGACAGGTTGTTCTCATTAATACAAAACCTTAATTGCATGTAATATAACTATCCACAACACTGTTTGCCTGCTGTGAAAATTTTTGTAATGAGGTGTCATTTTGTACTTATCAACGAATATACATTTTCTCTCCTGGGAAGAAAATGCCAAAACTCTTCCCGTGAGAAAAATGCTAGAACAGTAATACTGTTAATAGATGAATTTTGATTAATTCTCTATTAATTTTCATGTATTACGCTGATAAAAAATTGGAGAAAGTTGAATTTAAACAAATAATATAAAAAAAAAATTTAAAGTCAGTTCCTACTTTTTTTTCACTCTATTGCAGAAAATCTTTTATAAATAATTTTCGTTCATTTTTTTAAGTTTATCTGGGGCCATCTATGGTAGATATATGCAACTTAAATCTAAAAAACTAAAAGTAATTAATTAAATTTAATTACTGAATTAATATTTGAAAAAATGCATTAACATCAAGTGTCATCCACTACAAGTTCAAAAGAAATGTAATCGAACTTGAGTGGAGGAATAAAAAGTATTTTATGAACGATTGAAAATTTGAACAAGATATATATAAAGAGAGTGTGAGCTAATAGAATGAATTGACAAAAAAGACATAATTAAAAAATTTTTTTTATTTGAAATCCTGCTAGTGTTTAACGCAACATTTTTCTTATAACGAATCTTATCCCTTCGAAATATACATAGTCCAGTCACATTAATGTGACCACCTGTCAAAAGTCAGAATAACCACCTTTGGCAGAGCGGACCGCTGCGAGACGTGCAGGAAGAGAGTCAATTAGGGTTTCTGAAGGTGTTCACCGGGATGTTGAGCCATGCCGACTCCAGTGCCGGCCAGGGGAGTGCGGTAAACCACGCACATACACTGCGAACTGTATGACACCTCGCATTGTCCTGCTGGTGCCATCATTCTGAGGAAAAAAATAGGGTAGACATGGTCCGCCTGTAGGGGTGGACATGGTCCGCATGGACAGATGTGTACTTGTGCTGATCCATCGTGCCTTCCACAATGATGAGTGCACACAGTGAATGCCAGGAAAATATTCCCCAAACCATAATACCAGCTTGGATCCTTCCGGCAATATTTGCAGGGTGTTTGCTTTTTAGACGTTTCACGCCGTATACGCCAACGCCCATCTGTCCGATGGAGCATAAAACGTGATTCATCGAAAACGCCACCTGTCGCACTCTGTGGACGTCCAGTTTCGGTACTGGCGTGTAAATTCCAGCCTTCGTCGCCGATGAACAGCAGTCAGCATAGGTGCATTAATCAGGCGTCTACTGCGGAGACCCGTGAGCAGCAACGTTCGCTGAACCGTTGTTGAGGATATACTCTTGGTAGCCCCTTGGTTCATCTGGGCGGTCAGTTGCTCAACAGTTGCACGTCTATTCGCCCGAACGCATCTCCGTAGCCTTCGTTCGCCTCTGTCATCTATAGCCCGTGGTGCACCACATGTGCTACGGCGCTGATTTTGATAGTGCCATTTTGCCATGCACGGTATACTTTTACCACGACGGCACGCGAACAATTCACAAAATTAGCCGTTTCTGAAATGCTTCCATCCTTGGCCCGAAAGCCAATAATCCTGCCCTTTGGACATCGGATAAATCGCTACGTTTCTGCATTACGCCAACGATTTCCGATGCCCTAGGACATATATCCTTTATATACACTCCACTGCAATGGGCTGTCACCTGCCTTTTGTGATTGGTTATTTCACGTTGACGTCGAAAGTAGATGGTGGTCACATTAATGTGACTGGTCTGCGTATTTCATGATGATTTTTGATGATTGATCTCTTTCGCACAGAATTATTAAATATATTTAGAATACCTAGATTTATTTCAACAATTTGTTCTTTTTTTTTTAAAAATGTTTTAATCTGGTAATGAATGTATAAGCATGAAAGAATTGTAATTCATAATGATTTTTGCATAAATTCATATTAATTTTGATCAGTTCAAAAAATAATTTTTATCAGTTCAAAATAATTTTTTCAGTAGTTCATAATAATTTTTGAAATAGTTCATAATGATTTTTGCAGTAGCTTGTAATAATTTTGCTAAATTATACTAATAATTATTAGTAGTATTTTATAAGTAGCTTTTCTTTATTATCATTTACAGAAATATCGGCTTCCTATGCATAGCCAAGTCTACAAATGAGGCCAGGGACTATGAAAGTATCATGGCAAACATGAAGAGATTTTGCCCAGAGAGCCTTGACACGACGGATCCACGCATCGAGAGTCTTTTCTCCAGACTCTTGAACTATGACAAAATCCACGCTGTCTTGATGGACAACAGCGGAGGGATACTGCGTGCTTTAAAAAGCTGTTCTTGCAGTTCAGGTAGGTTGCACAATCTCCCTCTGCATGCAACGAACAAAAATTGAAAAACAGACGAAATTTTCGAATTCAAATTACCATTAAAAATTACCATATTACGTCATCATATTACCAAATTTTTAAAAATTACATTACCATTATCAAATTACCATTTAATTATTAGTGATTATCATAGTCTAATAAATAAAAATAAATATAAAAACTTCAAAATGCTGACTTAAAGGATTAAAATCCAAGAAAAAAAATTTACCATATTAAAATTACCATTACCATTTAAGAATTACCAATTATTATATTACCAAATTTTAAAAATTACTATTACCATTAGTAAAATTACCATTGCCAGTAAAATTACCATTTAATTATTAGTGATTATCATAATCTAATAAATAAAAATAAATACCGTGTAAAAAAACTTCAAAATATTTGAAATATTGACCTAAAGGATTGGAATTCAAAAAAAAAAAAAAAAATACTTCTAAGAAATTCCTTAGAGTAGATTTGACGATTTTCGTAGATATGTAACTGGAAAACTATTCCTTTACCAAAACATTAACCAATTTTAAGATGTGTAGAAATAAAACAAAGAAATCTCGTCATTTGAACTTTATTTTTCAACTTTTTACCAGCTCTTCAAATTGTGTGACGATTGGACTGTCAAGATGGAGTTTCTTCCATATTTGCAAATGTAGCTAATCCGATAGTTCTAACAGAAGATATTATCTCTTGTGCGATGATCAATACAAATCTACTACAATCTCTGAGGCAAAAATAATAAAAGTCAGAATGTCCATAATGAAATACATAGAAACTTTGACCATACTTTTAAAAATCTAACTGTAATCATGTACCTGAGAATGGTTCTTAAACTTAATGTGCAACTGAAATTCCATTTAGTTAAGATTAAGTACCAATGCGAGCTCCACGAAGTTATCAGATCTCTTATGAATGTAAAGGATGTCACTCATATGCAGAATGAATTTACTTAACGATTGTGCCCGACATTGGCGACTGTCGATTAACTTACTAAATGCCCAAAAGTTGTTGGACAGAAAGACTTGGAAATGCAAACCATGCTGTAAATCAAGTTTAGCCTTTAGCGACTTAAAACCTTTATCCAAAATATTTAAATGAGTCCTGATTTTATTTTTTAATTATGAAAAACCGAAAAGAGCAACCTGTTATCTTTTTAAATTTATCATGTGTATGTATATGATATATGGGGATATTTATCGAAGCTATAGAATACTATATGAAAAGCAAAAAGTATTTATATAAAACACCACTTCCTTATTATTTTTGAAAGAACGAAATAAATAACTTTATTATGGAGTTATTCATGCTATTTAAATTTCAGAATCAATGTCATTTTTTGTACCTTAGAAAATCTCAAATACTTCAATAATTACATCAGTCGTCGTTCATTAGCCCAAATGTATGCGCTATTGTCCCGTTTTCTAATATCGTGCATTTAATATCATAATGTAATGGTATCCAAATATTTTTCTTTTAAAAATTTATTATTAATTTGATTCAAACTCATAAATATTTTATTCTTGTGCATTCCGATTTTTTGATATCATCTCTATAAACATATAAAATCATAATTTCTGTTATGTTTCACATGCATTTTTTTGTACATTTCGATGTAATACATATAGTTGTATTTTCAACCATTTTTACTAGTTTAAGGGCTATACAATTAAAGTTGTAAGAGGTTCTTTGACGATATAATCTTATATTTGATAAAATATCTAGATTTATGTTGAGACATTACCTGAGTCAGCCAAAGGGATTCAAATATTTAACCCAGACTTTGCCAAATAATGTTACTAACTTTAATAGTTAAATTGATGATAATACAGAGAGATTTGGGAGTGCATAATACATTCTCCTCCCATATTTTAATTTTTTTTTTTTCACTTTTGAATTAGATCTAAATGACCAGTAGTGTCTTTTTGTAACGTGATTTACCGTTAACACATCATACATGTTAACACGTCATCATGGAATTCTTGTTTTTTATAACTGTGCTTCTTTTGAAATGCAAGTAAATAAGCAGAGCACTGGGGTTAACTTTATACACCACCAAAAAATAAAATTCCGAAACTGTAACAGATGCTATCTACTGCTTTTATACTAGAAGGAAACTAACTACATTTTATCACTTTGTAAGCGAGCCACATTTAACCACTATTGCACTAACCTCTTTATCACTTCCGAAAAACGATTGATCCCATTTTTTTCATCCTTACACATTTGAAACAAATAGATCTTACACTTTTTACACATTTATGAGAAAAAAAAAGAATTTTACATCATCAGTAGTTTTAAGAAGGAAGGATTGTACATCTTGGCCACTTTTGAAAAGTATGTTAGCATCTATCTACATCTGTACTTTCTTTAACAATGCCCTTCAAGTACCCAGTTTTGTCACAATAAATAGATCCAGGTTAGCGCAACTAATCTGAGGCCCGTTTTTTTTGAATGGAGGCCCTCAATGCAAAGTATCATCATTGTATTTTCTTTTAATAAAGTACTACTTGAAATATGCATCATTTTTGAGTCGATTTTATGAACTTTTAATTTAAAGGGGTATTAAATGAAAATTACCTGAATTTTAGTAAAATATTTAAAAAGTTTTTTTTTTCCGGCTTTCTGCTCAGTAAAAATGTCAAAGACAGCATTAAAGTCAAGTTTCTGGGCCATAGAATGTTTGATGGATAAAATAAAAATTTGCGCAGTCAGTACAAGACAGACTACGCAATGAATTTCAATGAATGAATGACAGAATATGAAATGAATTTCTTAAATAGGTTTTTATCAATATAGCCACAGTGAATTGTTTACAAATAATATAAATTTAGTGCACACTCTCAATAAATTTTGAAGACGTAAAATGATTTCTTATGATTAATAAATCAGTTGTTCTTTTTATGGAAAAAGTGTTTTCTATTTCCTGTATAAAAGTGGAATGAACTTTATTGATCCGAGAGGAGAGATCCTTTTACCATAGCTTCTATGCTCGTGCCGGATCCCTTGGCTATTTACCTGTCTTGCCACCCTATTGTTACACTATTGGTACTGTCTTCACCCTATTGATCCAGGTATTATTAGATTTCATTTACGTATAATAAATTTACATTTACATTACAGGGACATAACATTTATTTTATATTACAGTGACAGTATATTTTATGTAAAAGAATGACATTGCATTCTTTTTGCATTGAAAATTTCCTATTGCTTATTGAACATTCATCTAGGTCCATTCAATATCGTCATGCTTCTTCAGATATTTCTAAATAAAATAAAAGGAAGACAACTCACACAAATAACTACAAATCTATAATAAAATACTTAATTGAATTCAGTGATGTAATTAATTGAATTCAGTGACAAAATTTCTATTTTAATATGTCTTACCTTGATGATTCCTGGCCCAAATCAAGTCTTCGTGTTTTTTTGGTGAGCAGGCGCTGTTCCGTGAGCGAGGTGGCGATCAGTGGACAACTGCCAAGTCTTGAAGATCGAGCCAGTCGACGATGAGTCCGTCAAACTGTTTTTGGAACCTCAGAAAGTTGTCACCGCAAAATCTGTGGTCGTGTGTGCCGGAGCATGGACGCAGAAGTTGCTGTCTCCTTTCCTCACGCTACCTGTCCAGGTAACACTTTTAATAAGTATCTCCAAAAGGATTTAGTCCTTAAAAGCATATTAACAATCACTATTTAGTTTATGTGATACATCGCCCATATGTATAAACCCTACTTGAAGTATTTTTTGTATGCATTAAAGGAATTAATACATTTTTTCCTTTTCATTGGCGCAACAACCCCATCGTCAGCCAAGGCAGTCTAGAAACTGACAGATTTTTCGAGACAGATGTTTCTTTACTGATAGGGTTGTTAGCCCTACACCTAACGTTCTATATTCAGATTAGACAGGGACTGAATGGCCGAGTGTCTAGTCGAGTGCGCTCTGGAGCTCCGATGCCTTAGGTTTCGGGTTCGAGTCCCGGCGATGTCATGGATGTTTGTAGTGGTTTTGAATCCACTTTAAAACGTAGTTCCCGGCCTCATATGACCGTAGAGCGTTACAGAGACCAGTCAGACTTCTGTCATCCACATCATTCCCAAACTGTATAGGGGCAACTCAGCTCTAGACAGGAGAGGTTTTTTTTTTTTTTTTTTTTTTTTTTTTGAGGCAGGGATGTCAGGGAGGATTAATTATGGCCAACGCTCTACAGTTATATTAGACTGGGACTTACGGCTTAAAGTGAATTCCGAGCCATTACAAACCCCCATACACCGCCGGGACTCGAATCCGAAGCCTGTGACACAGAACGCCAGTTTCAATATCTTACTGTGGAATATTAAAAATTCTGCAGTCAGTCGAGTTGAATTTTTATTGTTACTAATAATTTTATGTGCCTTATAAAATTATGATTATAATTTAAGGCAAAAACTTACTTTAGTGTGGTATTCTAAGAGAATAAATTTACGGGGTAATAATTCAAGTAAAATATATACTTCATGCAAGCTTATTCAAATCTGTTTTAAAACAATTAGTTGACTTAAATGCCATTTTATGTAGAAAGTCTTAATACAATCGAAAAGAGTAACTGAACGATTTATTAAAGCATGAAACAATCTGTTAAATAAAGTTTCAAGAAAGAATGATCGTTTTGGAAATTGTCTACTTGTATTTTATAAAAGGCAAAACATTTTATATTTATTCTTCCATTTTAAAGTTTTTCATTTATTTTTGTTGTGCTTTTTGCTTTTATTTCTTACAAAAATGCTTTAATATGACGAGGGTAGCTTACAAAATATCCATTTTCAGGACATTAAAGTTCTCTTTATTTCCGCTCCGCACATTATTTATTTAGAACAATAAAAATCCATTTTATTCATGTACTTACATTATTCATTTAGAACAATAAAATCCATGTTATTTATGCTCTTACATTATCCAGATTAAATTGTAGTACAAACAAATATAATTGTAAGTATATTATCGTATATTGTATACAGTCAGTAACTTATTATTCTTAATATTATTCACATATTATTTCTGCTTGTACAGTATTTAGGATATTAAAATCCATAGATTAAATTTTAATTAAACGTGCTTGAATAATATAGAGTATTCGGATAATATAGAAGTATTCTGATAATATAGAGAAATACATTCATACATTATAGAACAAATGTGAATTCAATTGGGTAAACTCAGTTTTAAATATTAAATCCCGATAATTATTTTAATTCAATAATAAATAATAATAAGAAATTATTTCATACTCTTCTTTCATCATAATCGTCACTGACATTAATTATCATTTTTGAAAAATGAATCAGAGAGTCTCACATAGACAATTGAAACATCTTCTTCTTCAACAGCACAACATCCCCATGCAGGGGCAAGGCCTTCTATCTACTGGCAGATTCTGAAACATGAGTTTGTTTCCTTTTCACGGGGTAGAGTTGTCAGCTCTGCCCTACACCCAACAGTGATATTAGACGGGGACCTACGGTTTAAAGTGGATTCGAACCACTATAGATATCCTTGGTACAACCGAGAATTGAACACTAAACCTGTGACACCGAGCGCCAGCCACTCGAACATCAGGAGAAGGATTCGTTAAATTTTCCTTATCTTCTGCAACACGACAAGCAAATACAAGCTTACTATCCCTGAAAATTCTCTTAAAAGACAATACTTTCTCTTTAAAGCGAGGGAGTAGAGGGTCTTGGTACACCGTATTGGTGACAAACATTATAAAAGATGTCAAAAAACAAAAGTCTTTCTAGTTTTTTTTCTTTCTTGTTGACAAGTGCCGCAGTCTATCTAAGGTTGCTTTCACCATCTCTTTACTTTGGACACATCTCATCTATTTACTTTTAGAATCTGCTGTATCTTCTTCTTCATTGGAGTAACAGCTCTATAGTATGCTAAGCACGTCTGCCTATTGGCAGATTTCGAGATGTTTTTATTTTTACGGAGAAGGGTTGTCAGCCCTACGCCAAACATGTCATCAAATTGCCCATTATACGTCACATAATGTCAAAATGTGGCGATCTTTATAAATGTAATCTACTACATACCCCATCCATATGCATAATCATGAGTGCCCTTAAGTATTCTATCGTTTATAATTGATGATAATCATCATCATCATCAGTGGCCTAACATCCCCAGGGTGGGCTAAGGCCGTCTGCCTTTTTATTGGCACATTTCGAGACAAGAGATGCTATTTTTTTACGGAGTAGAGTTATCAGCCTTATGCCAAACATGTCATCATATTAGACCGGTGCCTACAGTTTAAAGGGGATTCCGAACTGCTACAAACATCCATGCCACCGCCTGGGACTCGAACCTGAAACCTGTGGCATCGAGGGTCAGAGATCTGCTGTATCTTGTCCCTTATATTTCAGATTGGGAGGAGAGATTTAGCATCAATATTTTAAACAAATAATGTTCCATAATGTGCCAAGAAACTTTTTCTTGTTTTTCGTTTTTGTTAGCAGTTTGGTTGAATTATGATCTACTGAATTATAATGTTAATATATTAAGTTATCATTAATATAAGGTGTTCATAATAACGATAGGGATAATTTTGTTTTTGTTTTCCAGGCATCTGCAGTGAGAGTTTATTACTGGAAAGCCAAAGAGAAAGGAGCCTACAGTGAAAAGTCCGGCTTTCCTTGTCTGATAGACATCGAACCCCCACATCTACGCCCTGCCCTCTTACGAGTATCCTGGTTTGGTCAAGGTAAAGTAAAAGAGATTTCCTTGCTATTGATACGGGTCACACCTGCTGTCAGAGTCACTCTTTTTGCAAGGTTTTGCATCCCCTGACCATAGAGGTGTTCGTAAACAGGACAACCTTGAGTGCTTTTGTTCTTGTAATGTAATTGCAAATGTAATTGAGCGAACTTTGGCTTTTGTTCCTTTTAGCTGTGATGAAAAGAGGAATCAATTATGTAATTAGCTTGAATGTTTTTTCTTTAAAACAAGAAATATGTCTGTGATGTTGTTGTTATGAAAAAAAAATAGGATTCTGTAATTTCCTTACATTTGTTTAAAGAGAAACAACTGACAGATTGATTTATGTAGTAGTATTTAATTTATACATCGAAAAATTAGATAAATGAATAAAACAACAACAACGTATAAAAATCAATGAAAAATGATGCGTAAAAGATCAATGAAAAACAATGTATAAGATCAATAAAAATGACCAAAGAGCAATGATAAAATATCAAGATGAATGGAAATAAAGCGACAAGTAAAACCAATGAAAAAATGAGTAAGATCGATGAAAAATATAATAGAAAAAGCAAATGACGATGAAAATCGATCAATCTATCAATGAAAAAATGATGCATTAGATCATTAAAACGGCAACTAAAAACAATGGAAACAAACGGCGTATAATCAATGAAAAAACGACAAACTTAATGATGCATAAGATCAAACAACATATAATATAAAAAAAAAAAACGAGTAATATATATAATAAAATTTTAAGTCAATTCCTACTTTTTTCACTATATTGCAGAATAAATAACTTTCATTCATTTTTTTAAGTTAGAAAAAAATTCTGTCTCTCTCTCTCACATGCACACTTTCCATCTCTCTCACTCATTTTTATTCACATGTTTCATTTTCCATTTTGTTCCCTCCTTGACTCAGACTAAAGCCCAGAAATGAAAAAAAATTTTTTTCCATCGATCAGCAGTCAGTCCAGTCAAATCACCAACGGTTAGCGCTGATTGTTGGATGATAATTGTGTCATCAAATGCGCAGAGAAAGATCTGGCCAAGACAAAAACGTCTACATCCTTTAGAACACGTTGGATAATAGCAGCGGTATAAGGGCGAGCCTTATACTCTTGGAATCACCAGTACAAATTTGCTTCCAAGGTACGTGGGCTAGTGATAAGAGTCCCCCTGCTGTCATAGGAGATTTCTCCCAGTCCATAATCCTAGTGTGTGCAGATTAACTTCAAATAGACAGATTAGCTTCAAATACTCACTTGGCCTCCTTCTAACTTACATATGGCCATTGCTGGCATCAAGGCAGAAATGAGTCTCATCTAAGCAACACAACACATCTCCCTGCGTGTCCTTCACAGTTCTAGTTTCATCACTGAGTCACATATGGTGATGATTTGCAGTCAGTGGTATCAACACTACATGACATCTTGCTACGAACTGTATCTCAAGTATTCGATTTATAGTCGTACGCTGTGCCACTCTGTGGCAAATAGTTTGTTGAACTTCTGCTGAAGATGTAGTACACGATGAACTACAGTCATGCAGCGCCATTATCAGTAGTGGCTCGTGTGGGCCAAACCCCGGTCTTTAAGACAGTATCATTCACCATTGCTGCTAGCAACAATGCAGAATGAATACTCAAAATCTTTTGCAATATTGTGAAAAGAAAATTTTTCGTAGCCCATTTACATCAGCACGGACCATTGCTGTTTTAATTGACCAAGTTTAACAGGCATTTTTTTTATTTCCAATGGCAGATTATGAACAGTTACAGAACAACGAAAATAAAAAAACATATCTCTACCCTTCCAATATCGCTAGGCGAGAAAAGTCTTGCTCTCAAGAGCAGGACGGTGAAGTAGATGCGTGGAGTCCATAGCCTCTCCAGAGCTTGCATATCGGGGAAGGAACAATTCTGAAAATTCTGAGTTTGAAAAAGATGTTTTCGCAGGCAGTCATGTCCAGTGGCTAGTCGGAAATGAGCGACTACTCTACGCGTTGGAACATTACAAAGATTTGGGATGGCATTCTTCCAGGACTTTTGGGAAACACGGTTATAGAGGTCTTCTTGAGCGCGGACTTTAATTGATCTTTGATGAGATTTTTGATAGAGTTGGAAGGGTAGGACGGGATATTTTTGTGTGATTAAAAGCCCCCCCCTTTTAGCCAAGGAAGATTAGCTTTCTCATTGCCTGGAACCCCACAGTGGGCAGGGAACCCACTGGAGGACTATAGTTTTTCAACTGATGCCAGGTTTTCAAGATGATAATGGCAATCCAATATGTCTTAGGTTTTAGGATTATTGTTAAACAATAGCTAACAGAGCAGCTCTAGAATCACAGAGATAACAGCTCTTAGTGAATTTTTCCAGATTTTTTTTTTTCTACACAGGCATAGAACTCCCTTTTACAAAAATGGCATATGGCAACAATACGACGTAACAGATGCGCGTTTGCATGCTTGCCTTCAAAATCTTCAATATTGCAGTGGTTATTAGTATACCATCCTTTTACATATGAAATGGTTTCGTCTGTGTATACTTTAACCTGTGATGCTTGAAATGTTAATCAAAAAAATGTACTTTCTAGATAGTTGCTTTGTCGTTGCATTGCCCTAAACTAATTTTTGTTGGGATAAATGATATAATGTCAAAATTCTACTTTGATTTCTTTGTAATAAAAGGGAATTTTTGTAATTTTTATTTGAATAATGTGCAAAAAAATTGTATATATGTGGCTACAACTACTCACATTTCCTTTTCAAAATTCATTCCATTTTAGCTTATTTATTTTAAAGAAATAACAATGAAGAAGTTTGGTTGGAATTAATAAATAATTAGAATACTTAAATTTTTTTGTCTATAATGTGTGTATTATACATTTACAAATACACAATTTCTCTTTTGACTATTATACCCTTCTGCGTACAATATTTTGGAATCTTTTTTTCCTGAAAGTTTCGGTAAAATTCATTCCAAAAATCGCTGTCTAAAAATGCTTCCTTCAAAGATAATAAGCAGAATAAACAGTTTGTTTACAATAACAAGTTACGAAAAAAGTTGAGGATGATGCTTGCTTTTATGAAAGGAAGTAATAACTATATGACCACAAAAACGGAATGAAAAAGCAAATAATCAAAATGACGTCTGAGTAACAAATTTGGTAATAAAACAGCTTAGGCCAATAATGGTCCTGTGGTTGTTTATTTAAACAAACTGTTTTTTTTTTTTTGAACAAACTATTTATTTATTTTTAACTTTGAACAATAATAAAAATTTGAATATAGTACAACAAACATTTTTAATAAAATACTTTTAAATAATTAACGAAAATTACACCCCGTGTCTTTTTTGCCAGATTTGTCTTCATGGAGGTGTGAATTGCGATCCAGATGCAAGGGACAAGTCCCCGCAAGATCCCAAACTGGAAAGGAGACTGAAGGACTACGTGAGAGAGCATTTCCCATTGCTCGAACCCGAGCCCTCTATTGTAGAGGTCTGCATGTACAGTAAGGGCCATGCAATACATAACATTTGAGTCTTGCACGATTAATAGGAATAGTAATTACAAAGTAATGCGATTGATTTCCCATCTCGTAACAAAATAAAGACAGAAAGTAATCACGAAAACATTAAGTGAAATTTGTGAATTTATTCAAATGAAGACTAAATTAATAAGCAGAGCAATTTTTTATATTTCTCTTTCTATCAGTGTAAAATTCAGCTCATATTACTATCTATTATATATAATTCCCGTGTCATCAGATGTTTGTTCAATGAACTCCGAAACTGAACCATCGATTTTAACTTTTTTAAAAAATTTGTGTTTTGTTCCAACTTGAGACATAGGATAGTTTTATTCAGATTTTTTTGTACTTAAATGCAAAATCGGTTAAAATCTAGCATTGAGGAAGGCGCCAATCTTGCAACCCTGAATTTTCGCCAATTTTCCGCCAATTTCCTTAGGGTTTGCAATATTGCAATTAGAGGAATTCGTAGCTTCATTTTTCGAACAATATAATGACTATTTTTCAGATGGCGCCGTATTCGATGCCTGTACTACATAAATCAAGAAGAATTCTCATGTTCTGAATATTATTGTTTTATGTTCTACTTTAAATTTTGTGAAAATTATATTGTATGAAATTTATATTATTTCTATGCAGGAAATAAATCAAATGTATGTAAGTATTACTGTTTGATTATCAATATTTTTTTTATTTTCTAAGTTTGAATTTGAATTGGAATAAAATATATGGAATGAAAAGTTGTGAATCAAAACATTGAACTTTTCTATGCTTAAAGTTTGTCAACATGTGTTTTATTTGATTAAGAATTCTAAATGAAATGTGATCTGCAAGATAATATAATATAGACAATATAATTTTAAAGAAATATGATGAATTTTAAGGATTTTTGAAAAGTGTGAAAATGAAGTAAACTCTGCAATTATTTTGATATAATGATAACATTAAAATTTTATAAAAGGTATTATATTAGTTGCAAGTTGAAAATCAAGGACATTTATTGTAAAAACTTTTGTTATTTGAAAAACAAAGAATTTGAGTTATAAATTTGAGTGATTTAATTATTGTCAGAAGAAAATTGATAAATGGTACTTTTAAGTTGGAAGTTATTTAAAGAAAACAAAACAACTAAATAAGTGTTTATAATAATAAAGGAGAATTTAAAGCTCATTAACTTTTCCATTTGTTTTGTGATTTCTTTCATCATAAAATAATAAAACATTTTTTTTGTGAAGAAAAAAAAACACATTTGTAAATTTGAATTTGAATTGGAATAAAAAAATATATTGAATGAAAAGTTGTGAATCAAAACATTGAACTTTTCTATGCTTAAAGTTTGTGAACATGTATGTTTTTATTTCCATTAAGAATTCTAAAAATGAAATGGGATCTGCAAGATAATATAATATAGACAATATAATTTTAAAGAAATATGATGAATTTTAAGGATTTTTGAAAAGTGTGAAAATGAAGTAAACTCTGCAATTATTTGATATAATGATAACATTAAAATTTTATATAAGGTAATATAATATTTGCAAGTTGAAAATCAAGGACATTTTATTAAAAAAAACTTTTGTTATTTGAAAAACAAAGAATTTGAGTTATAAATTTGAGTGATTTGAATATTGTCGAAGAAAAAATTGATAAATGATACTTTAAATTGGAAGTTATTTAAAAAGAAAACAAAACAAATAAATAAGTGTTTTATATTAATAAAGGAGAATTTAAAGCTCAATAACATATTTATGTATGTACGTTTTGTTTTTATTTACATTTAAAAGTTGGTTTTAATTATTTTTTATTTGAATTTTTATGCACTTTTGTATTCATTCAAAACACACATAATAAATATTTCTGTTCTAAATGCTTTGAAACTTCATGTGTAAAAGTTTTCTTTAAATGTATGAAGGGAATAGAACATGGAAATTAACCCAAATTCATAAATTAGTTTTATTTCAGTTTTTAAACTAAATTTTTGTAAATTTGTAAAAAAGTTTGTGTCGACAAACTTTAAGCATAAAAAATGTATAAATAATTAAGATATAAATTTGAAAAAGTATATATTACCTACATAAGGATATTCCCAGCATAAAAATACTTGCACAAGGAAAAAACTATTCATGTTTTTATTTATTTTTGAATTATCAAGTTTTGTTACTCCGCGTCCGTGGCTATCTTCAAGTTGCATGCACCTCCTGGGTAGTGCTAAGCGAGTAACGTTTGTGCGCTTGCCTTAAGGCATTAAAGGCAATTGTCTGAGTGGTTTTTGCCAGCTGCGTTGGAACGAACAACAACAACAAAAATCTGATGACTTTTAAGTCAATCGACACCATTGCTGATGAAAACCAGATCGTCAATTTTCTGATTGAATTTTTAAATTCTCTGGATATGCCAGGAATGCCGTCACACAATCTTCGTCTGAAAATTGGTTCCCCGATAATTCTATTGTGTAACTTAAATCCACCAAATTATGCAACGGTACACGATTTGTCACCAGAAGAATTACCGGAAACGTACTTGAAGCAACGATATTGACTGGAAGTTTAAAGGCAGAGTCGTCCTGTACCTACCTATGATACCCATCAGAATCTACAATACCTTTCAAAGTCTACAATTTTCGATACGTTTGGCTTTTGCGATGACAATAAATAAGTCGCAAGGGCAGACAACGGCTATTTGTGGCTTGGACTTGGAGAATCCGTGTTTCTCCCATGGGCAGCTGTATGTTGCATGCTCACGTATTGGAAAACCATCGAATTTATTTATTTTGACGAAAGACAGATTAACAAGAAATAGTGTTCATCGCTTAGTTCTTAGTTAAATGAAAGTAATGATTATTAAAAATTAAATTAGGTAAAATAATTATAAAACAATGTTAAAAATCAACATTATCTACCTCATTCATTAAATTAATAAAAAATTAAACATTTTCTATTCGTTGAAACTTAATTTGATCTTTTCATCATTCTTTACCAATCACTTCCTTAACAATACCAATTATAGTATCTAATAATTGAACGAAATACAAGAAAGTCCACAGCAACGCGTGGCCGAGCCTTCTAGTTTTATATGTAAAGCAGGAATTATGTGCATTTATATACCCTACAACTTAAAAATTATAACCCTAAACCATTATAATTAACCACTAATTTATTATTTTTTTTATCTGCTGCGTAACCAAAACTTAAAAAAAATATTAGTTGTTTTTAATGAAATAAAATCTTATTTTTTCATTATTCATACCAATTATTTTTTATATTGTTAAAAAAGAATTAAGAATGAGAAATAACGTGCTTTGTGCTTTCTTACGCTAATTTGATACCTCGCTCTTGATGGCATTAATCGATTGCATCTAATGCTTTTATTTTTAATTATCAGAGATGTTTTTACACGTATGATTAAGATTGTTTATGAAGGTATGGTTTTCATATTCGACTGCTGAATTTCATATATAAGTTTGCTAGCAGTATGATCACAATGTTTACCAATTCTTTCTTTTGATATAAAAAGTGTTTGTTTATGGAGACAAAAAAAAAAAAAAGTGTTTTATTTTCTGTAGACTGACAACATCAAGTTACATCTACTAATAGTAAAATAATCTTTATTAATTACATTCAGGTAACCATTTAGTGATTAATAGATTCTTTATAAGTATTTATTGAGGAAAATTAATAAACATTGGCGTATTGAAGCAAATCTTTCACACCGAAGACCATGCTTTCCATATTTAAGATATATGTTTGTCGACCCTATACGGGTAAACAATTAGTTGTGACCTTTTATTGAAATAATTTTTTATGAGCATTTAATAAAAGATAAATTTTAAAATATTATCTTCTATTCCATCATTCGCTTAACGATGTCAATAATGTACATTAAATATTAGATTTCCAGCAATGATGTCCACTTTTTGTTGGTTTTTAGAAATCATGCGTTCATGAAATCAAGTGAAATCATGACTCTAAACATAAAAAAGTAACTATTTTACTTTTGAAAAACATGGATCTGATTCTTTTAAATAGTATCAAGCCAACTCATCGTTTCTTATCTATCAATAAGAAGAAGTACTATTTTCAAGATTTCGCACCAAAATCCTATCCTTTTCAAGTTAGACTCGGATTAGCATCTTCTCCATTATGCTCAAGATGCAATAAAACCAGAAACGGAGGAACATATTTTCATCCAATGCACTAAATACGACGTACAAGAGAAAAGCTACAACAGGCTTTTGGACACAAAGTCCTGTCCTATTCTTGGTTATTTGATGAGTGACGAACTTTATTACAAAACTATATCTATAATTAATTTTCTACGAAAAAATTCCGTAGGTTTTTGTTAGTGTGTTAATCTTTCTCTATTGTTTAGTGACAGAAGTTCTGCACAACACAGCATTTCGGTGCTTCTTCTTTAATCCTTTTTGGAATGAGTTAAAACCTACTGTTATCTGAAGATCCTTTTATTTAATTGTTGTTCTAATGAAGTTGGCGGTACAAATACAGTTTATCTTTATGCCATAAGCAAGGGCTGCACCGCTGTTACTCATTTAACATTACAAAAGGGACACGCGTAGCTTGAAGATAGGCTACGGGCGCGGAGTAACGCTACCCTACAACGCTCTACGATCTTATTAGACCGGAACCTTCGGCTTAAAGTGGACTCCGAACCACTACAAACATCCATGGCACGTGCACCCGTGGTATCACTCGGACATTAGGAACGACACTTTTTTATTTATATTCTCTTTTATTTCTTTTTTCTGATTTCTTCTTTAAAAAGCAATTGGATAATTGAGATAAAGCAGCTAATGCGAGCATAAATCTCAAAGTCAAGTCCTTTTATACGTAATGCTAAGAGATTCTATTTAGTTGAGCGATTTCAATCAGTTTGTGATTCCAATCATAAAATTACCATCTCTTAAATGTGGCATAATGTGGTCAATGAATGCAGCATAATTTATTTAATGATTGTGTCAGGCATTAAGTTACTTTTATCCTGTTTAATGCTCTAAAGCGGTTTATTCAGACTGGGAAATGCTAATTTACATTGTAAAACTCTAACAATAAAGGCTTAAGATCTTAAAAATCTTTGAGTTTATTTGCAAATATAATTTGAATAAGTATAACATAAATGTTTAACAAAGTCATGTATCCAATCCAATGAGATTCTTTCTGCAAATTTGAGTTTAAACTTTTTATTTTTTGCAATATCTTTTACCTCAAAACTAGTTCATTTTATTTAAACGAATTCAATCGAAATATAATACTATTTACTGTATTTGATGTTCTGTTAAGATGCTAATTTTAGCGTAAATAGTAAGTCATCGTAGATATTTAGACGTTTTTCATGTTAAGTCCAAATTTTTAATAAACATTTTTTTTTTATTTATTTCCGTTTTCAGTCGACTCCCGATGAAATCTTCTCATTGATGCAGTACCAGATCACAAAAATGTAATCATTGGAACAGGATTTTCAGGTATGCTGTAATTGTTTCAAGGTTTCAATTCGAAACCAATTTTAATTAATGTTCGGCATTATATTCTATTAATAAATTTTCTTACGTAATATTTTTCCCTGAAAATGATTACAAAAGAAATATTTATTTATATGAATTTTTTGCAATGTTTAATTTATGTTTCACACAAAATTATCGAAAGATTTTTAAACAAAATAACATTCTTTGTATGTATTTATCTTTGATAAGCACATTGTTAAATAAATGCATGACTTGAAAAGAAGAATATCAGGCATTTCTCGGAATTTCAGAATTGCTTCGTAACATGTCTACGTTTTCTAAAAACTGCACGCAGGAAAAAGAAGCAAACGGTGATATACAATAACACTAGTATGAATAGGACGGAAAATGTTTGCCAACTTTCTGTTCCTTTAGAATGGAAAAGACGCTCTCTATTTTTATTACTACTCTGTGGTAACAACTCCGTCTATTCACCATGGATGAGGCACGTTAGTTATTAATACGTTATATGAAACAAAAAATCCTTGCCGTAAGAAAAAAAAAAAAAAAAGGTAATATGATAGACATTATTTCTAATGCAAATTAAACTGAGTATTTCAATGTTTTTATAATTAAACTGTTTCTCGTGTGGGCCTGGGTAAGAATAGCTCCACTGTAGCCCTTGCATGTCGTAAAAAGGCGTCTAAAATGGGTACCCAGTTCGGGGGAAGGTATATTGGATGGGGGTAAAGTCAGACTTCTCCCTTTGGGTGCCCCATGCCTCTGTGTTTTGTGCCCCAAGGACAAAAATAATCCCATTTTTACCCTTCATCATGACTTGTCAACGGGTTCATGGACTTGGTCTAGATGTTTGCTGTCGACCAAGTGGGATAAAAAACAACACAATTAAACTGTAAGTCTTGATGAACTGAATTTCATTTGCTTTCAGGAACAGGATTCAAGACATCTCCCATTGTCAGTAAACTCCTGAGCCAATTAGCGATGGCCTGCTCAACCCTTTCTGGACATAACGCCTTTCAATTGTCAGGTTTCAAACACTTCAAGTAGAAAGTCTTTTCTAAGCAGACACTTTCTTTGGTTATAAATAATTTTTGTAATATTCGAGAGAAAGGGCAATCTTTTTTATTAGATTTGATATCAGACTTTTTAAAATTAAAAGTCATTATATAATATAGACAGCCCGTGTACTCTGAGGACATTATGCGAAACATACTATGTCGTTTCCGTTACAACAAATGTTAGGGACATATTCAATATCATGGAAAGTTTCTTCTGTGAGCGATTACTATATATATATATGCAAATATATCAATATCAAATATGTTTATCCCTTCTCTGTAACAAGTAATAGAATGTATAATACAATAATAAGATTAATAATAAAACATGTAATAGAATGTTCATTAGATTTCAAAATATTGTGCCATGTTTGTTATAGAAAATATAACAAAAACATCATTCGATTTCGAAATTTAAAATTATTCCATTTATTACTTTAAAAAATAAATAACTATATAGATGAGATGTACATAAATGTCTAATATTAAAAAAAAGAAAAAAAAATTCTAATATATTCAATATTCAACGAATACAATAACGTAAAATTTTTAACAAATCTATAGCTATCCAATTTTTAACACGACGGAGAATTTTAATAGAAAAATATAGAATAGATGGATGACTTTTTAAAGCTGTTTATCCACATCCTTTGCTTTTAAACGGATTTCTGTTGTTTCTAAAACTTGTTGTTATAAGCAATGTTTCACTTCTTAAAGCAATCATTAAGAATGAAAAAATAGTAAATGTAAATGCCGTATTTTACACGAGGATTTATATTGTGTTGGATCGAAGCTGTGTTGTAAGAATATGTTATAAAAAGGATTATTTCTACTGATTTAAGTTGTGATTAGTTTAAGAAAATTAATATCATCAATTATGAAATATGAGAAAGAAAAAGAAACTTCTTATCCTGATTAAAATTTATAATTTTATTAGCGAAATAATTGCCATGGACGCAGTTCTTTTGTAATTTTGGATTGAATATTCTTATGTCAAAACCATATTTCTTGTTGTATTCCTGTCAATTGTTTGTTTATGTCATTTAACAGTGAAAAAGCCATAATAACAATCTGTAAACGAGCTTTTTGATCATAGTCGATCGCATTTAATAATCTGCGTTTTTGACGATAATGAATTCAATGAATTATATTTTTAATTAAATCCATTTATTTAGCATTTTTTCCTGTTGTTCAATCTTTCTGTTTATTTCACTTTTTTTTTTTTTGTAATTTTTGTTTTGTTTCAATAAATAATAGTTTTATTAAATCGATTAAAAATTATTTTGAGATAAGATGCTGATTTTAGTAAAAAAGCGTCTTTTATGTATGTTAATAACAAAAGATGCTTAGGCATGTATGTTATACGATTAATTGTTTATAATAAATGTATGAGAAAAATGTTTTTGTGTGCTTCTTTTACATCAATTACATTACGCAAATAATCTTCACTATATATTGCGTCTTGTCAAACTTTATAAACTAGTATTGTACAATTGACATGACAATAATTTTATATATTTCGTGCTTTAGTTATTTTTAACGTAAATATATATTTGAATGGCCTGTGTGAAAACTTCTAACTCTTTCTGAATGAGGCGGCTCTAAGTGTGGCGTACAAGGAAAGTTCAGTGGAAGTCCCTGATCAGAGCTACGAATATTTCTTTTTACAGAAAATAAGAATTTGTTATTTCTCCTTTTTTAAATTGACGGTTTTCGAAATGGCAAAAGTCAGATTGCATTATAACTGGAGAGAATGTTTATCAAAAGTTTGGTTTGGTTTGTCGCTCTATGGTCTTTTTGCGCAAAGTTTAGGCCAATTAAACTGGGACCTACAGTTTAACGTGTATTCCGAACCACTCACAAATATCCATGCCACCATCAGAATTCAACCTGAAGCCTATGGTACCAATATGGCCAGAGCGCTAGCCACTTGGTCATCAGGCTGCGACGTTTATCAAAAATAGACTCCAGAGCTTTCTGATGTGACAGCTGGGGGATGGCATTCGAAAATATTTGTGGCCAGGGGGTGGAGTTTGTCGAAAAAGGAATTAAGTTGTTTGTGTGTGGGAGGGAACGCTAAAAAAGAATGAAATGAATTAGATGTCTCCTGGGTAAGAGAATCAATCCTTGATTTCCGAAAAGCATCCTGCACCATGTGTAATACATGGCAAAACCCGATAAAACCAATTTGAATCTTAGGGCCATTTCTGGATGCTGATTCTAACCAACGGAGGGAAGTAAAAAATGAGGATTTAAAAGGAAGAAATAAGAGTAAGAAAAGGAAAGAGATAATAGACAGAGAGAGAGATGGAAAAGTAGAAGGAAGATCATCATCTCGTGAGACCAACAATCTGTGTGAGGAAATAAAGAGTTGTCCATACGATGGCAGTTCAGAAGAAATGAAAAAAAAAAAAAAAAAAAAAAAATACCGCGTTCGCGAATAGCTACACAGAGACTTCTTTACCCAAAAATCAAATCTTGGAAAAAGAGGCTAATAAGGCTACCGTTAATGTCAAAGAAGATGCATATAATAATAAAAAAATCTTTTTGCGGTTAGTTCTGCAAACTTCTACTGTGTGGGGCTTTATTTTTCTGGACGTCAATTTCTGTAGCGCCCGATGGCGCTACAAAAGATCATCAGTATTTTGAGTTCCTTTTGCTTTACATGAATCTTTTTGGAAGCCCCGGAGTTTAAACTAGATAACTAATAGTGAGCCGTGTTATTCTGTGAGATTAATGCACATTTTATTGCAATATAATATGCAATTATATGCTAATGCATATTTATGTAGTTAAAAATCGTTTTATTTTAATTGGAATTGTATAAAAACAAATCTATCTTTTTGCATTTAATACCTTTTTTTTTTTATTAAACTATATTTTTAATTTAAATCAGAAGATTTGTTTCTTTTATTTAATATAAGTGTGTATTTCTTTCCAATGTTAAGTCCTGAAGGTTTTCGAACCTGTTAAGTTACTTTTGTGGTAGAGATGATCTAAAAACCATTGAGATATTTCTACCTGATATTTTAAGGTTATTTTATTATTGTTGTATATTGTGTTATTTTAGTATGTTTTAATGAATCTATCTCTTCTTTTTTTGTCTAGGTATCATTAGTTATTTATATTAAAATAAAACACCATATATAAGTTTTTGTATTTTTCTATGTGGATTTTTTTACCTAATTTACCTAGACTTGTGAGAGATTCTACAATAACTAAATTCCATTAAAAATTTACTAAAATATCACAATAACCGATTACGTAATAACCATAAATAATAATAAAAGAATTTACTAAGTAGGGAATCTCAATAATTATCTAAGATCATTACCACAAATAACCTGTCGGGTTCGAAAGCTTTCAGGCCTTATAGTAACATTAGATAAACGTTCTTTTTGTTTAAAAATTAAAAAATATAATTTAATTTAGAAATATACTGAAATGAATACATCTCCATGTCACAAAAGGCAATAGTCGGAACTATCGGTATACGACTTCAAATAATATCACCACAAAAAATTAAATGACTGCTGATATACGCCTACAATTATTAACATCATAAAAGTTGAAATACAAGATATAGATTTATTTTCATACAATTACAATTAACCTTATCATAAAAAAACTTTCAAATACATAAAATATGCATTAGCATATAATTTACATATTATATTGCAATAAAATGCAAATTAATCTCACAATATAATACAGTACACAAGAACTCTATTCCATTCCCAGTAAATATGCCGAAACTGCTGGCTTGAGTGGGTTTTCCGAAAGGTTCATTGAAAACAAAGTCACTCATATACAAGTGATCTTTGTGGCTAGAAAGTGGGCACCCACACAAATAAAAGTTTCACATAACCTTTGTAGAACGTCAAGCAGCAGGGGTTAATAGTAAGGAGAGCCTTTCTTTGACTGTTTGCATCTTTGACGTTGCCGATAAGGGAGAATCAAGTCGTGGAAGTCGCTGTATAGCGGGGGTTCATGGCTCTATTTCCTTTTTTTTTTATTTTTATTCTGAACTGCTGAGTGGTCCAACCACGGCATAGCTCTTCACTCCCTCACGTATTTGGACTTGCTCCATCTTGATGATCTTCCTTCTTCTCTTCCGTCTCTCTCTTCTACTCATCTATTATCTTTTCTTTATCCTTAGTTCTTGCCTTTTAAATCCCATCTTCTTCGCCTCATTGGTCGAACCAGCATTAGAGCCCTACCCGAGTAAGACTGTAATTAGTTTTTTAGGGTTTGTCACTATTGTTGTATACCAAGTGGTTATTGATGCCTTTCGGAGATCAAGGAATTTGGTGTTTGTATGGAAGGGAAATCTAAAAAATGAAGTATCAGATGTCTCTTAAGCGGGAGTATCAATCAATTCCTTTTCAGCACCCCATCTGGTCACAAATATCTAGATTGTCCCATCCACCCGAAAGGAGTCAGCAACAAAAATATCTGGAGCTGTAATGCAATCTGCAATCAGTCCACCTGCACACTTTGCCATTTCGACAAATCACCAATTAACAAGTAACATAAAAAGCTTTTAAAGTCAGATTCCTACTTTTTTTTCACTATATTGTACTTTATAAATAATTTTCATTCGTTTTTTAAATTTATCTGCGCCCTCTATTGGTAGATATATGCAACTTAAATCTAAAAAAAAACAACTAAAATTAATTTATTAGATTTAATAGAATGAATTAATGTTTGAAAAACTGAATTAACATCGAGTGTCATCCACTACAAGTTAAAAAAAATGTATTTGAACTTGAGGGATGAATAAAAAGTGTTTTATTGACGATTGAAAATTTGAACAAGATATATTAGGAGAGTGTGAGCTAATAGAAGGAATTGAAAAAAGGAAATTAAATAAGATTAAAGGAAGAAGAGATTAAGAAATGAGAAGATTAAACGAAAGACTTTCCGTATTTTCAGTGAAAAACAAATGCTCACTGTTTTGGTGAGGCACTTGTTCCACAGGAAACAGTCCCTTGTAATTAGAGCCGCCTATATTTCGAAGCGGGGTTAGAAGTTTTCACACACAAATCTTACAAATATATATATATTTTATATTATATATTGAATATTGTTAAACCATATAAATTATATAAAAATTACTAATAATTTGCACCATATATTTAAAATATTTTTAAACGCTTGTCGACATGACTTGTTGGCGTCCTTTGTAATTGAATCTAAGTAGATGTGTAATTAAAAACGCTTAACACGAGTTTTACATTTTATGTATCTTTCCAGATTTCAACCTTTGCAAGTAAGAATGGGACACGAGAAGTTTAGTATCAAGAGCAGATCGAAAATAGATGTTTTCAAATTAAATAACACCATTTTTCATTCACTATGTCCAATTTTTACATCATACAAAATTATTTGTACCTTATAATTTAGAAATATGAAGGAAACAAAAAGTAGAAAATAAAAACAGAAAATTAGTCAAGCATTTAAATATAAAAATTATGTTTTGGAGTAGTGTTTTTTTTTTTTTTCTTCTTTTTTTTACATGCATTTTGTTGAAAGTATAAATGACACATACTATAAAAAGAAAAATTTGCATAAATTAAAGAACAAAAATACCCAAAAAGAATTATCTCATATACACACGAAGACAAATAGTTAAATAATTAAATACTTTGAAATTTATTTATTTTATGGATATTCACTCTCGGAATCACTCAATTCTATACTAATACCCTTAGTTCTGTACTTTCTACCTCATGTTCCGTTTAATACGTCACCAAAAAGTTCTTGGCCGGAATGTTATCTACTGAAAAATTTTTGGGTGGGGCAACTGAGCTAATTTGCGTTTGTATAGCAGAAAACTACTAAACTGCTAGTATTGATGGGATGCTATCATAACCACCATTCAGGTCTTTTAATTATTGAAAGCAAGGGCTATAATGTACACTGCCAACAAGAAATCGATTTTTAAGGCGCGCAGGCTTACGAAAGTTTGTGTCAGTGGTATCGGAAATTTGCTAGTAGAGAGAGAGAGAGGAAGAGAGGGAGAACAACAAAACTCACTTGAGCCAAATGACTAGTTAATGGCATGGAATTTATTCATTTGCCAAGAATCATTTACGAGGTCAGCATTATCACTTGAGAAAGAGTAGATCCTCTTTATCCTCCCTATTAATTTCGTTTTGTTGCCTTAACTCGTAATCGTGTAAAACAATAAAAAATAATATGTAGCTTATAAAACTTACTATAATAAATGTGACTTTTAACCATTACTCTGAAATTTTCTTGAAACAGAAAAGAAAATCTTCTATGTTATAAAAAAAAAAGATATCATAAATCAACTAATTTTAATTCAAACAATGAAAACCGACACAAATTGCGAATAAATGTATGTCGATTAATAAACATTTCAAATAAACCATACTTTACTGTACGAAAAAATAGCCAATTTATTTACAAAAATGCTAAATTTACTTGGGTCCAAACAGCAATGAAGCAACATTAATTCCAGAAAATGTCCCATTAATAAATTTATTTAGACTATTTATTAGAAATGACGAGGAATAAATTTCGAAACTGTTTGGTTGTCGGTTTCGTGTGCATGATTTATGACATCGTTATGGAATGGGAATAAAATATAGGGTTAAGACGAGTCAATAAATACGTAAAGAAAGAGGGAGCTAGAATAATGGAAGAAATGTTGCTGAAACGATAAAAAAAGTTTTATGGCATTTATTTTTATTTTATTTTTTATCTTTCTCGAAAGACCGTCAGCGTTCAATTGATCCAGAGTGGGGTTTTTGCAGGAAAAATGGGGAAGTAAATTTAATAAGGGAACAAAATAATCGTGAAAGCATTTTTGCAGGTGGCTTTGAAGAAGATGTACTAAAAGATCTTCTGAGAACTTTTGCCTAGTCTTAAGTCTTAATGTATGATCATTTTAATAGAAATATTTTTTTCTCGACGTTTTAAGAACAATAGCCAAAAAGTCTATTTATTTCTGAATAAAAATAAAATATTTTTAATGTATGAATTTTTGATTCAAAATATAAATTTAACACTTTGCCAGTGTCAGGTCTGAACATGACAGTGTTCTTGCTCCGGTTTTTTAATGCCAGATTTTTTTTAACGCCTCCACGCATACATTAACAAATCGCAAAAACAAAAAATAACATCAAATCATTAACAGCAAATAATACCTTTAGTGGACCATGAAAGTACAAGGCGAGACTTAAAGGTAAAAAATAAATTGCAGAAAAAAATGCTTAAAATAAAAAGAAAAAATATGTATAGAATGAAACTTTTAAATATTTTTGGAACAATGAGTTTTCAATTCTTATAAATGCAATGTTTTAAATATATATTTTCGAAATGAATAAATTATTTTTTAATCATTTAATTTTTTAAATCTATTTTTTTAATTATATAGTTTACGAAAAACAACACAGAATACTTCTTCCTTCTCCCAAAGCTTCCCTCATTTCTCATTAGAGTGGACACTTCCTCAATCCATGGTCTATCACGATGCAACAACTCATGACGTCATCTATATCCCATCTGTAGTTGTTCGACCTGTGAAGATCGAACAGAAAATCGTTAATTTCATGATGTTTCATTATCTATGACACTGATGATATACTGTCATATTTGTGTGATGGGTTGTTATTATGCACTTGTTAAAGAATATGTAATCCTTCTCCTGGTATCAAAAATGCTGTATCTCTTTTTCGTGGAAAAAATGCTACAATGCAATGCTATCACAATCGCTATTAGATCTTCTAATTTCTAAATGGAAGGACTTTAATGCATACCGCCACCGATTTTTTAAAATTACGCTTTGCCTTTCGGAAGTGTGTGAGTTTTATTTAAAATTTGCTGTTAAAAAGCAAAGAAAGAGAAAAAAAGGAATTATCTCATTTTGCTTGGAGGCAAATGATCAGTTAATACCATGGAATTTATCCATTTCTAAAGCATCATTCACGTGAGGAAAGTATTATCCCTGTGACAAAGACTCGACCGTTTTTTTTATCATCCTATCAGTTTCTTTTTTTATTTTGCCTTAACTCGTTTAAAAATTAAAAAAATTTTTTAAATATTTTTTATTCTTATCCCACTTGGCAGACAGCAGCATCTAGCAAGTCCATGAACCCGTGTGGTTTTCATGGAAGGAGGAAGGGGAGGGGGGGGCAGCTTCCATTGGGGTGGAACACCCGTAGATAGAAGTCTGACTTAGCTCCGTGTCGCTGTAGGAGGGCAGTGGCTTCCGGTAGGACTTTTAGGGCGAACTACCCCGCATTGGTATATCGTATGGGAGAAAACCCGAAAACTCCTACCAAGTAATCGACTCACGAACCAAGATGCTGAACATCCCAAACGCCCTCGAGTCTCCTCGTTCGTTGAAACAGTGTCACATAACAAAGCCGCCAGCGGGTTAGACCTCGTAGACCTAATGCTCATCAGAGGCGCATATTGCCACGAGTCGGGCCCTTAACTTCTAATCATACCAAACAAAAGAAAACATATGAAGCTTCTAAAACTACTGTAATAAATACTCAACTGGTAAGCATTACTTTAAGTTTTTAATACATATCTTCGAAATTAATATATTATTTTTTAATCATTTAATTTTATCTATTTTTTTAATTTTATATTTTAGGAGTGATCTCAATCTACAACAACAGAACAACAGAAAATCTATAATTGCATGTATCCAAAGACACTGCTTTTCTGCTGTCATATTTGAGTGATAATCTATTAAAGTATCAAGTGCACTTATTAAAGTATCTACATTCCTTTCCTCTGGGAACAGAAATGCTACGTCTCTTCTTCTGGGAAAAAATTCTACAATGTGATGCTATAACAATCGCCATCGGATCTTCTAATATTTAAAAGTAAGGATTTTAATGCCAAACTGTTATCGATTTTTTTAATCGCGCGTTGCCTTGCGAAAGTTTGTGGGAGTGTAATTGGTAATTTGTTGGTAGAAAGCAAAGAAAAGGAATTATCTCATATCGCTTGGAGGTAAATGATCAGTTTATACCATGAAATTATTCATGTCCCAAGAATCATTTATGATGTCAGCATTACAACTAGAGTAGATTCTTCACTTCCCCCACTTCTGATTGAGTGGACATTTCCGCAACTTATGATCTATCTCTAATCATGATGCAACAACCAATGACGTAATGTCCATATCCCATCTGTAATTGTTTCAACCTATGAAGGTCTCACAGACAATCTCAAATTTCATGAGGTCTCATTATCCATGACACTGCTGACTGCCAGATTTGAGTGAGTGAGAGGTTATTCTCATTAGAACAAAACCCAAATTGCATGTAGTATAAATATCCACGATACTGCTTATCTGCTGTCTCATTTGGTGATAGGTTGTTATTATAATACTTTTAGGTTATTAGGTTACTTTTATCATTCTATTAGTTTTTCATTTGATGCCTTATCTGTTAATGATGCAAAAACAATAAAAATAATAAATCTGTAGTTTCTAATCCTATTATAATAAATACTTAACTGGTAACCATTACTTTAAGAAATTTCTTTGAAAAGGGAAAAGGAAATCAAATAAATTACAAAAAAAAATATTAAAATCAAAAAGGCAGTTACCATAAATCAATCCAATTTTAATTCAACTAATAAAAAAACAGACAAAAAATTGCGAATAAAAAATGTCGAACAATCCAATAAACATTTCAAATACATCATACGAAAATATAGCTAATTTCTTTACAAAAAATTAAAACAATACAATAAAAATACATGAAAACCATTATCATTACAATGAAACTACAATGAAAATATCATTTTCCAGAAAAAGTCCCAATAATAAATTTATTTAGACTATTTCTGAAAAATGACGAAGAATAAATTTCCGAAACTGTTTGGTTGTCGGTTTCGTGTGCATGATTTACAACATCGTTATGGAACAGGAATAAAGTGTAGGATTCAGACGAAGTCAATAAACACGTAAAGAAACAGGGGAGCTAGAATAATGGAATAAATGTTGCAGAAGCGAAAAAGTCTTTTTACGGCATTTATTATTTTATCTTTTCTCTTTCTCGAAAGACTGCCAGCGTTCAATTGATCCAGCGAGGTCTTTTGCAGGAAAGTAAATTTAATTAGGAAGCAAAAATAATCGTGAAAGCATTTTTGCACGTGGCTTTGAAGAAGATGGACTGAAAAAGATTTTTCTGACAACTTTGGATACTCTTAAGTCTTACGCACTATCTTTTTAATAGAAAAGTTTTTCCTCGACGTTTTAAGATCAATATCCAAAAGTGTGTTTAATTCTGATTAAATGAAATATTTTTTTTAATGTATTATTTTCGATTCAAAATATAAATTGAACGCTTTGCCGTTGCCAGGTTTTAACATGACATTGTTCTGGTCAGGTTTTAATGTCAGATTTTTAACGCCCTCACACATAAAACTAAACAAATCTCAAAACAAAAATAACAATAAATCATTAACATCAAATAGTCCCTTTGTGCCACATAAGTACAACGCGAGACTTACAGGTGAAAAGTAAATTGGGAAAAAAATTCAAAATATAAAGAAAAATATGTATAGAAAGAAAAGAAACTTTTTAATATTTTTTCTACAATGTGTTTTCAATTCTTATAAATGCAATGTTTTAAATATGTATTGAAATGAATAAACTATTTTTTTTAATCATTTAATTTTTTTCAAACCTATTTCTTAATTTTATATTTTATTAAAAATAACACTCTTTGTGGAATCATGACACTTCTTGTCGCAGAATAATTCTTCTTTCTTCTTCAAAAGCCTCTCCCTTTAAGAAAATCCCTCAAGAGTGGGGGAATCAGCTTCCCATTACTTAGAGACATTTCTCAATCCATGGTTTATCACTCATCCAGATAAAGCAACTCATGAAGTAGTCCATATCCCATCTGCAATTGTCGAACAGACAATCACTAATTTCATGATGTTTTATTATTCATGACATGACATTAGTTCATGACATGAGTTTATGTGAGTGTTATTGAAAATTTGTTAAAAAACAATGAAAAAAAAAAAAAAAAAGAATTATCTCATATTGTTTGCAGACAACTGATCAGTTTACTATGGAATTTATTCATTTCCCAAGAATCATTTACGATGTCAACATTACCACTTAAAAAGTTCATTTGTCTCACTTCTCATTGAATGGACATTTCCTCTGCCGATCTCTTATCACGATGCAACAACTCATGACATAATCCATATAACATCTGTAATTGTTTCGGCCTGTGAAGGTCGAACAGACAATCTCTAATTTCATTAGGTCTCATTATCCATGACACTGATTATCTGCTGTCAGATTTGAGGACAGGTTGTTATTACTATGATACTTTTTTTAGGGTTATTAGGTTACTTTACCATCCTATTAGTTTCATTTTTGTTGCCTTAACTCTTAATAATGTAGCATAAAATAAAATAATATGTAGATTTTAAACCTACTATAATAAATACTTGATCACAACCATTACTTTTAAGAAATTTTGAACCTTAAAAGAAATCAAATAAATTTAAAAAAAAAATTACAAGCAGCAAGCAGTTATCATAAATCAATCCAAGTTTTTAATTAAAATAAAAACCGGACACCAAAATTGTGAATAAAATGTCGGACGATTAATAAAACATTTCAAATAAACCACACTGAAAAAATAGCCAATTTATCTGCAATAATGCTAAATTTACTTAAACCTAAACAGCAATGAAAAACAACATTATTTCCCAGAAAGCTCCTACTTAATAAATTATTTAGAATATTTACTAGAAATGACGAGGAATAAATTCTGAAACTGTTTCGCTGTCGGTTTCGTGTGCATCATTTATGACATCGTTATGGAATGGGAATAAAATATGGAATTAAGGCGAGTCAATAAATACGTAAAGAAAGAGGGGAGCTAGAATAATGGAATAAATGTTGCAGAAGCGATAAAAGTTTTTTTTATGTTATTTATTTTTTATCTTTTCTCTTTCTCGAAAGACTGTCAGCGTTCAATTGATCCAGAGAGGTCTTTTGCAGGAGGAAAAAGAAAATAAATTTAATAAGGAAGCAAAATAATCGTGAAAGCATTTTTGCAAGCGGCTTTGAAGAAGATGAACTAAAAGATTTTCTGACAGCTTTGGCTTAGACTTTGTCTTATGGTACGATCTTTTTAATAGATGTATTTTTTTTCTCGACTTTTTAAAATCAATGTGTAAAAGTCTATTTAATTCTGAATAAAAATAAAATATTATTTTAAATGTATTGATTTTCGATTAAAAATATAAATTTAACACTTAGGCCTTGTCAGGTCTGAATATGACATTGTTCTGGTCGGTTTTTATTGCGAGATTTTTAGATTCCTCACACATAAACTAACAAATCGCAAAACAAAAATAATATCAAATCATTAACATCATCCCTTTTGTGGGCCACACAAGTACAAAACGAGACCTAAAGGTAAAAAATAAATTGTAGAAAAAAAATGTATAAAATAAAGAAAAATTTGCATGGAAAGTAATGGATTTTTAATATTTTTTTTAAACAAATGTGTTTTCAGTTCTTATAAATGCAATGTTTTAAATATATATCTTCGAAATTAATATATTATTTTTTTAATCCTTTAATTTTATCTATTTTTTAATTTTATATTTTATTAAGAACAACACATTTTTTTTCTTCTCCAAAAACCTCCCTTTAATAAAATCCGTCAAGATGGAGAGATGGTTCAACTTCTCTCATTTCTCATTAGTGTGGACACACATCCTCAGCCCATGGTTTATCACCCATGATGCAGCAACTCATGACGTACTTCATATCCCATCTTGTAATTGTTTCGACCTGTGAAGTTCTGCATAAACAATCGCTATTTCCGGATGTATCCTTATCCCCGACACTGATTATCTCCCCTGTCGATTTGAGTGACAAGTTGTAATCATTAGTGCAAACACTAATTGCATGTAGTATGTTATCCATGAAACTGCTAATTTACTACATCCTTCAGATTTGAGTGATGGTTTTTGTTATGCACTTGTTAAAGAATGTGCATTCCTTTTCCTGGGACAGAAATGCTATACTCTTCTTCGGAAAAATGCTACAATGTGATGCTATCACAATCGCCAATCGCTTCTATTTTAAAAACAAGGACTTTTAATGTGTACGTGAACATTGATTTTAAATCAAAAAGCATTGTTTTTGTAGAAAGTTTTTTGAGTGTTATTGGAAATTTGCTGGTAGAAAGTAAAGAAAGGGGAAAATTATTCTTTATTGCTTGGCGGCAAATGATCAGTTAATACGATGGAACTTTATTCATTTCCCAAAACCATTTATGACGTCACCTTTTTCCCACTTGACAAAGGTAGATTCCCCCTTCTGTTTGGAAGTGGACATTTCTCAACTATATTCATCTCTAATCACGATGCAACAACTGATGACGTAGTCTATATCCCATCTGTAGTTGTTTCTATCTGTGAGTTCACACAAACAATCGCTAATTTCACGAGGTCTCAGCTTTATCCATGATACTGATTGCCTGCTGTCAGATATGAGTGACATTTGATTCTCATTAGAATAAAACTCAATTGCATGTAGTATGATTATCCACGACATTGCTTATCTGCTGTCAGATTTGAGTGATAATCTTTTAAGTTATTTGATTTTTTATCAATCATTATTAGTTTCGTTTTATTGTGCCTTAACTCTTATTCATGTAAAACAATAAAAATAATAATTATGTAGTTTCTAATCCTACTATAATAAATACTTGACTGGTAATCATTACTTACAAAATTTCTGAAACGGGAAAAGAAAAAATCGAATAAAGTCTGTAAAAGAAAAAGATTACAGCAACAGGCAAGACATCATAAATCAATCCAATTCTTGTAATTCAAATAATGAAAACCGACACAAAATTGCGACTACTAAAAATGTAGGTCGATTAATAAATATTTCCAAATGAACCATACAAAAAAATTGCCAATTTATTTACAAAAATACAAATTTACTTAAAAATCCAAGCAGAGATGAAACAACATCATTTCAGAAAAATTCCCATTAATAAATTTATTTGGTTATTTAGTAGAAATCTTGAGGATAAATTCTGTTTTATCTTTATCTTTCTGAAAAACTGTCAGCGCTCAATTGATCCAGAGTGGTTTTTGCAGGAAAAATTTAATAATAGAGCAAACAATCGTGAAAAGCATTTTTTGCGGGTGGCTTTAAAAGATGAACCCAAATTTCTTGACAACTTCGGCTCATCTTAAGTCTTTGGTATGATCTTTTTTAATAGAAGTATTTTTATCTCAACGTTTTAAAAATCATATTCAAAGTATGTTTAATTCTGAATAAAACAAAATTGCTTTAATTGTGGCTGTTCGAGTTAAAATATAACAAACTTACTTTGCAGCTGTTAGGTCTGAACATGACATTGTTCTGGTCAGATTTTAACACCTCACATAAAAGTAACAAACCTAATTAAAAATAACATCAAATAATCCCTTTTGTATGCCACGCGAGAATTAAAGAGAAAATAAATTGCAGGAAAAAAGACAAATAAATAAAAATTTGTATGGAAAGTAAGAAATTTTTAATATTTTTTTTTTAAACAATGTGTTTTCAATTCTTATAAATTCAATGTTTTAAATATATATGTTGGAAATGAATAAACTATTTTAATCATTTAAATTTGTATCTATTTTTTTAGTTTTATGTTTTATTAAAAACAACACTTTTTTTGTTGACTCGTCGCGGAATACTTCTCCAAAAACCACCTTGAAGAAAAGCTATCAAGAAGGAGTTGGGGCAGGAAGGTGGCCAACCTCCTCTAATTTCACATTAGAGTGGACAGTTGCTCAACCCATGGTCTATCATGGAAAGTCATAAACAATTAGCAACTTTCATGAGGTCTCATTATCCATATGATTAATGGTTTCAGACCTGTGACAGATACAACAAAACCCTAATTGCATGTAGTATCAATATCCATGATACTGATTACCTGCTGTCAGATTTTGAGTGACAGATTGTTATTTGGATACTTTTATCATCCTATTAGTTTCGTTTTGTTGCCTTAATTCTAATCATGTAAAACAAAAAAAAAAAATATGAAGCTTCCAAATCTACCATAATAAATACTCTCTGACTGGTAACCAGTACTTTTAGAGACTTCCTTGAAACGGGAAAGAAAATCAAATAAATTATTAAAAAAAACATTACAAGCAACAGGCAGTTATCATAAATCAATTAAATTTTTTAATTCGAATAATAAAAAACCGAACATGCAGCTGCGAATAAAAATGTCGGACGATTACTCAAACATTTCAAATAAACCACACGAAAAATAGCCAATTTATCTGGCAAAAAAATACTAAATTTATTTAAACTAAACAAATAATGAAAACAACATTATTTCCAGAAAGTTCCCATTAATAAATTTATTTTAGACTATTTACTAGAAATGACGAGGGAATAAATTCTGAAACTGTTTCCTTGGGCTGTTTGTTTCGTGTGCATCATTTATGACATCGTTATGGAATGGGAATAAAATATGGAATTAAGACGAGTCAATAAATACGTAAAGAAAGAGGGAGCTAGAATAATTGAAGAAATGTTGCAGAAGCGATAAAATTTTTATTATGGCATTTGTTTTTTCATCTTTTCTCTATCTCGAAAGACTGTCAGCGTTCAATTAATCCAGAAAGGTTTTTTGCAGGAGAAAAAAAAAGAAGTAAATTTAACAAGGAGCAAAATAATCGTGAAGGCATTTTTGCAGGTGGCTTTGAAGAAGATGAACTAAAAGATTTTCTGACAATTTCGGCTCGTCTTAAGTTTTATGGTATGTTCTTTTAAAAAGAAGTATTTTTTTTTCTCGACGTTTTAAGATCAATAGCCAAAAGTGTGTTTAATTCTGTATAAAAATAAAATATTTTTTAATATGTATGTATTTTTGATTCAAAATATAAATTTAATGCTTTGCCGTTGTCAGGTCTGAACATGACAGTGTTCTGGTCAGATTTTTAACGCCTCCACTTATAAACTAACAAATCGCAAAACGAAAAATAACATCAAATCATTAACATCAAATAATCCCTTATGTCGGCCACACAAGTACAACGCTAGACGTAAAGGTAAAAATAAATTGTAGGAAAAATAAGGTATAAAATAAAGAAATATTTGTATGGAAAGTAAGAAATTTTAAATATTTTTTTGGAACATTGTGTTTTTAATTCTTATAAATGCAATGTTTTAAATATATTTTTTCATAATGAATAAAATATGTTTTAATCATTTAATTTTCTTAAAAGTTATTTTTTAATTTCATATTTTACTAAAAACAACACTTCTTGTCAATTCTTCGCAGAACACTTTTTCTTTCTTCATTCAAAACCTCCAAGATGGGGCGGTGGGGGAGGGGGGAGTCAGCTATTCTGATTTCGCATTAGAATGGATACTTCCTTAGCTTATGGTCTATCATCCATCACGATGCAGGAAAACATGACGTAGTCCATATCCCATCTGCAATTGTTTCCAACTGTGAAGTTCGAATCTACCCGTGAAGTTCCAATACCCATGAAATTCTAATTTCACGGTGTATCATTATCCACGATGCTGATTATCTTCTATCTGATTTAAGTGACAGGTTGTTCTCATTAGAAGGAAACCACAATTGCATGTGTAAACTATTTGTCACTATAATTACTACTATATGTACATTATACTAACTATACTATTATACTAACTATATGTACATTATAAATCATAATTGATAACTTCACAAGATTTACCAGACTTTGTCCAGTCAAAAATACTGCCTCCCAACATGTTTTAAAAAGCTTTGAAAAACTTTTTTTTTGAAGATTTTGGATTATCTGACCGAATCATAAGTGATAGAGGCTCCTGTTATACATCGCATCAATTTGAAAAGTACTGTCATGATAACGGAATAAAGCACACCTTGAATTCTACTCAACATCCTATGGGCAATGGCATGGTAGAACGAAACCAACAGAACAGTCCTTTCTACAATAACAACGTCCATGAAAGATTCACAACATAAAGATTGGGATTTACGTATAAAACAAGCAGAAAGGAATTTGAATAATACGGTGAACAAAACCACAAATAAAACGCCATTCGAAATTCTTCATGGCTATTCACCTAGATTTAATGACGGTATCCTTCGAAGAGTCGCAGACGAAAGTATTGATGAGTGGACTGATCCCAAAAACGTTCAACAAGAAACTAGAAGTGTAATAAAAAAGAAACAAGACAAAATGAAGAAGTATTACGACCAGAAAAAATGCCGAACAATTACTTTTGAATACAATAATGAAGTGAAGGTGAAGTAGTG